>PVJX010028074.1:0-24249 GCA_004027295.1 Dolichotis patagonum
TACTGCATATTGCCATACTCTGAATAGATGAGCAAACCACTGGTCCTAGACCTGCAAAGTCAGTGAAACACCAAATATCACAAGCATCAAATTGCATTTCACCTATGTTTCTCTAGATTAGCTGGTTGCTTATGGTGGTGGTGGGGTTGGCTCTTCTTACTACCCAGCTCCTGTGCCAGGAGGGGCTGTGGTCGGGCTGTTCCCTGGGCAGCCAGAGCATGGGGCTGATTCACAGGGAAGGCTTGCTTCTTGGTGACTTCTTGTTCTCTTACCCTGCAGTCTGAATAGTGCTGACTCACAGGAAAAGGCTGGGGTCTGCCTGTCCCCACAGTGACCCACTCATGGTGCTGATTCTCAGGGGAGGACTTGCTTCTTGATGACTTTTTTTCTCTTCTCCTACAGTCTGCAAATGGCACTGACTCACGGGAGAAGGCTTGGGTCTGGCTGTCTACCCAGTGGCCCATGGATGGTGCTGATTCACAGGGAGAGCTTGCTTTTGGTGACTTCTTGTTCTCTTTCCCTGCAGTCCTCGAATGACGCTGACTCATGGAAAAAGACTGGGATCTCGCTGTCCCCTTAGTGGCCTGCGCATGGCTCTGATTCTCAGGGAGGGCTCAGTTCTTGGAGACTTCTTGTTCTCTCCCTCTGCTGCTTTGTTTTTCTGATGTGGGATTCTCTGTTATAAACTTCCTGATAGGACTGCTTTCATTGTGTCTCATGGGTTCCAGTATGTTGTATTGGCATTGGCACATTGATGGTTACTAATAGAGGTATTAATTGTGGGAACTGTCTAATTTCTTCTTTAATGTTCTCTGTGACTCATTGATCATTCAAGAAGGTATTATTTGATTTCCATGTGTTTGTATAATTTCTGTAGTATCTTTTGCCACTGATTTCTAGTTTCGTTGCACTATGATTTGATAATATTCATGGAATAATCTTTATACTTTTGCATTTTCTTCTGGGTGCTTTATGGGCTAGTATGATATATATATATATATATATATATATATATATATATATATATATATATACACATACACACACACACATATATATATATAAAATTCCATATATAATTTTGTTTTGCATTTCATTGAAAGCATTTTATTAACCTTTTGATAAGAAATGGGAATTTAAAAGATATGGGATATGTATTTGCCCGGAAGGATGATCCCATCATACTTCTGGAGCCAATGACTCCATGCTGATTTGCTGATTCTGTGTTTGGCCCAGATGCAGCCAGGCCCACCCTTCTTGTCTGTGATGCTGAAACATGACCTACCCAGAACCACAAGGAAGGTTGGGCCATAGATACCTATTCTTGGGACATATTTGTTTCCCAGATTAATGTGTTCCCAGATTCCAGAACCAAAGTTTCCAGTATCAAAGAAATTATTTTTTCCTTAATTTCTATTCTCACATTTCTAGACCTTTCTCTAGGATTTTTTTTGTCTTGGCTCACTGCAGTGAAAAGCAATATTTTCTTTTTTCCTGATGCCAGATGATCTGGCAGTGTATCTGGCTTTAGAAAATATAGAAGTGTGGCCTGTGAACTACTCCAACACCTTGGTTGCCCTGGTCAGTCTGACTGCACTCTGCCTCACACAAATGTTTTTTCAGTACCAGGGATCCAACTCATGACCGCTCGCTAGCGAGTTAGGCACTTATGCCGCTGAGCTAAATCCCCAGCCCTGACATACAAATGTTAAGATGATTGTGGATCCTATTTGGGGTTCTCCTTTTCACCTTGATCTTGTGCCATGATGGAGAATAGGAAGAACATGCGATATATTTTGAACAAAAACCCATATGCTGCTAAAAAGAATGTGTATTGTGTTGTTTTTGGATGGAACACTCTGTAGATATGTATTAAGTCCATTTGTTTGAAGGTTTGGTTTAACTCTTAATATTTCTTTTGTTTTTTTGTCTAGTTGATTTATCCATTTGTGACAGTGGGGTATTAAGGTCCCCCAATACATTTGTATTTGTATTCATCTGATTTTTAATGTCCACTAGTGTTTATTTTACCAAGTTGAGTGTGCCAGTATTTGGTGTATGTATGCTTGTTATCTCTTCCTGTTGAATTGTTCTCTTAACCAATATGTAGTGACCTTTTGATCAGTCTTAGCTTGAAAACACTTTGTCTGAAATTAAGGTAGTTATTTCTGCTTTCTCCTGTGTTCCCATTGTATGGAATATTGTTTTTCATCTTTTGATTTTTTAATCTATTAGTTTCTTTTTGAATTAAATGTGATTTTTGTTTGTTTTGGTTTTTTTGTACAAGGTCTTGCTATGTAGTTAAGGCTGGCCTTGAACTCACTATATAATCCAGATGGGGCTCAAACTCATGGTGATCCTCCTGGTTCAGCCTCCCAAGTGCTGGGATTGCATACATGGTTTAAATGTGTTTCTTGTGTATTTTGTATCATTGGGTTTTGTTTCTTGATTCATTCTGCCTGTGTCTTTTGGTTAGAGAACTGAGAACATACACAGTGATGGTTATTTCTAGAGGTATTAACTTGTAAAGGACACCAGAAATCCCTTTAATAGGATATCTGGTGGGACTTGTGGTTTTGTTTTTTTTTTTTTTTTGAGTCCTAGAGATAGAACCCAGTACTTTGTGCTTGCTGTGCAGGGGCTTTATCACTGAGCTACACCTCAGCCTGATTTTTTTAATTTGATCTATGGCTATCATATCACCATGCCCCAGTAAAACACTCTCTTGTGTTTTAATTTCTTAATTTCACATGCTCATGAAAAGGCGAGATGGAGGCCATTTGTAGAAGATTTTAAAAGATGTAAAGTAATATCATACACATTTCATGGGTGCATATATTCTCTTAACACCTGCGTGGGAATGATAATATTTAGGCTATCTTTTGAAAAGAAGGAAGGCGATAGAGATTTGGGAAGTCACATAGAGACTTTAACAAAATCAGATGCAAATATGGCTAAAATTTTGATAAAGGTAGGTGGTTTTGTATGTGGATATTTATTCACTATGTTGCTCTCTATGATTCTATGTTAAATAGTCTATGATAAAAATAACATCATATTTTAAAACAGAAGTACTAAAGTAATTACAGGTGAAATAATGCAGTTGCTTCAAAATATTCAGGGAATAGTTGGTGGGGATATCTGTAAAACAGAATGGGTTGTGAATTTATAAATCTGTGGTAATGGATACATAAGGATTGATTATGCTCTTCTCTTATGTATGTTTTAAGTTTCATATTATAAAAAGCATAAAAATGGAATAGCTATGATATTCAATATTTCTAAGTATATAAGATCCAGTGTTAAATAGAGTATCATTCACTTTGTTGAGTACCTCGATTTTTAAAAAATGGATATTTGTTAATATCCAAAAAATTATTGTTCAGGCAGTAACTTTTGACTTTTTTAAAAATTAATTTTGCCAGCTGTGATAGTACATACCTATACTCTTAGCAGTTGGGAGGCTGAGGCAGGAGGATCGCTGTGAATTTAAGGCCAAACTACATTAGTGAGTTCAAGTCCTGCCTGGATTACATAGCACAATCCTATCTCAAAAAAAAAAAAAGGTTAAAATTAATTTGGTACGCTTTTGATATATACAATGATCATATTTATCATAGGGAATTTGCTCCTATTCTTAATGTATCCAGTCTTCCCCCCTCCCCGCATTTTCCTCCCCTCCCTTTAACCCTTCTTCCTCTCCTTGTTTTTTTAAATTTTATTTAAAGAGAAAACAAAACAAAACAGAAAAAAGGGTAGCAACAATACAGAATTCCAAGGAAAAAAAGAAAAGAACAAAAAAACCTAAGCAATCACTACTTGATGAATTACATACTGTCATCTTGAAAATAGTTGTTCAAGTTGCAAAATTAAAGCATACAAAGTAGATATTCAAACAGTGAGACTGTTAACAGTTCTGCTCCATGATCTAACAAAAACAGTAATACGGTCCTCCATTTTACATACTTAAACATACATGCAGTTATATCCTTTAGAGCACCTTCTTTTCCTCTCCTTTTTACAATAGCAATTACACATTTTGGGTTTTAAAAATATGGAGCGCTTTGCGAATTTGCATGTCATCCTTGCGCAGGGGCCATGCTAATCTTCTCTGTATCGTTCCAATTTTAGTATATGTGCTGCGGAAGCGAGCACTCTCTCCTTGATTATGAAAGCTTCATTTCCATTGTTTCCTATTTTCTTTTTTTCCTTTTCCTTTCCCCTTCCCACCTTGACTTTTTCATTAAGGAAAAGTTTAAGCATGTACAAAGAATGAAAGACAAATGCAAAGGCTCCCATGTCATTCTCATTAACCAGTTTTGACAAATTAACCAGCTCAGTACATTCATCCCAGAGTGGGAGGGGGCAGGGTTTTGAATCTGGAGCTCTGACACACCTCCCTAAGTGGAGATGCCCAGGCAGTTAGAAATGTCAGCTGGGTAGAATGTTGGCATCTGGAGGTCATCATTACTTCTTACCCTAGGACTCTAGCTAACCCGGTTTGTGTTAGTATGATTTGAGAATCCATGTTTTAGTCACTTTCTTCATTGCTGGGACAAACTACGCAACACCTGCAACTTACAGGAGGAGAAATTTATTTTTCCTCACAGTAAGTCCATGGTCAACTAGATTCAAGGCAGGAAGGCCTGCTGGAAGGCCTGGAAGAGGAAGCCTGCTTCTCTCATGGTGGGCAGGAAGCAGAAAGTGGAGGAACCAGGAAGGGAGATATACCCTCCCAGGTCATGCCCCCAGTGACTCACCTCTTCTGACAAGACCCAGCCTCCTAACAGCAAGTCAACTGTAGTGCCCCTGTAATCTAATTGTCTTCCAAAAAGCCCTCCTTATGAGTACATGAAGCTATGGGGGACATCTAGACATAAACCAGAATAATCCATTTGCATTATTTGTTTGTGGCAAGAGTTTATAAAGTTTCTCAATAGTGGGAAGTGTCCTATAAATTGAACAATAAGCTTTACAGATAATTAAGGGTTAATGCTCTTTAAGTCACAGCAATCTAAGTGAATGACCCTTTTCTCTGCATAGGTAGATACTTATAGCTCTTTTTTCTGTAGGTGTTTGAAATTCAAGAATGTGAACGAATAAACTTCTTACGGAATGCACTGTGGTTACATTTGAATCAGCTGTCACAACAATGCGTCACAAGTGATGAGGTAAGTCAGAGGCATCCACAAAGGATAGTGGCTCTGCATATTTGATTCATTGAGTGTCAAGAGCTGTGGATACCTACTAGTTCATCCTACTCCACTGCTTCTGTTTGTGGTCCAGAGAGGTAAAGTGACTTATTCAAGGTCACACAGTGACTTGAGATAAGGCCTCAGATACATACGTAATCTTCCTGACTTTTGGTCCATTTTACTACCATGACTTTCTAATTAACAAAGTCAGAGTTAGGGCAAGAGAGCAGAGAATGGAACCCAAATGCAGATTAATGTGTGGAAGAGAGAGATGTTACAATATGAATGTGAGTTCCAGTTCCAGTCTGGGGTAGGATCACTCAGACCAGCACCAGGTACTAGCACACTGACCTATGCCCAGGTTAATGGTTTCTACGAGGTTTAAGACTGCCTCCCACAGCATTCTCAGGGCCATTACCCAGGATTAGACAAAACTGTAGTAACTGGGTCCCCAGATCTTACATTATCACAACCTTCATTGCTAAGAAAAAGCCACCCTCACCTAGATGGAACATTTCATTTAGAAGAATGATTAAATATCCAGAACCCCCAGAGAGCTGAATGGAAGAATTTTTTTTTCAAGTTCAGTAACTTTCTTTGCAGTTGTGTGTGATGTTGATCTTGTGTCATGGGAGTTGGTATCTAGTTTTTGGTTCTGTTAGTTTTTTTTTTTTAAAACATGTTTTCTGCCAAATATTTATATTGCCACAAAAATACATTTTCTGGTATCTGAAAAAAGAATTTAATAGCACAAATGTACCAGAGAAATGCCTTTATATGAATCTAGGACTAAGGAATATTTTGGTGTTTTTTAAACAACAAAGTTCAGAAAAGAGTCATTCATCAACATCTTCTTTTCTAAAGAACTATGTCACAATTATCACTGACCTGCCTTTGCTTAATTATTTATCTTCTTTATGTTAGATGTATGAACAAGTCCGTAAGAGTTTAGAAATGTGCAGCATTGAGAAGGACATTGAGTACTTTGTGAATCAACGCAAAACTGGCCAGATTCCACCAGGTGAACAGGCTGATGGGGTGGGCAGGGCTATGTACGCGGTTATATAGTTCTGTTTGTCTTTCTTTCCATTGTTATTGAAAATGTAAGACACTTGCCTGTTAACAAATACCTCAGATAAATTCTTTTTAGTTTTTTTTTTTTTTTTTGGTACTGGGGGTTGAACTTGCAACCTAGCACTTGCCAGGTAGGTGCTTATGCCACTGAGCTAAACCCCCGGCCCCGTCCTCAGATAAATTCTTTTTTTTGGGGGGGGGGGAGTGTAGCAAGTGAGCTTACAAAGCAGGCGCTTGCTGAGCTAAATCCCCAGCTCAGATAAATTCTTACAGGAGAAAAAGTTTGTTTTGGCTTATAGTTTTGAGGTTTCAGCCCATGGTGAATTGACCTCTTTGCTTACGGGCTTGTGCTGAGGGAGCATATCATGGTGGCATGGGTGTGGCAGACCAAATCATTCAGCTCATGGCCAGGGTGTGAAACAGCAAAGGAGCAAAAGACCAGACTCTCGCAGTTCCCTGTTAGACCAGGCCCACAGACCCAAAGACCTCTCACTAGGGCCCGCCTCTGACACGTTCTGCCACCTCTCAATAGTGCCAAGCTGGAAACCAGGCCTCCCACACATGGACATTCGGGGGATGTTGTGGACCCACATGATAGCGTGTTCTTCTTACTGTTTTGTTTCTTAATGCTTCTCTTAGCACCTATTCTGTATGAGAATTTCTACTGCCCCAATCGAAATGCAGCTGCACCAGGAAAGGCTACAGGAACTAATTTGGCAAGGTAATAGCCAACTGCCTTTCACATGAAAAAATACTTTTAACAAACTGTTTTATTTATTTATTCATTTATTTATTTATTTATTTATCTATTTATCTTATTATCATTATTTTTTTGGTACTAGAGCTTGAACTCATCAAACTATTTTATTATTAATGTTTTAAGATAGCCACGTATGGTGGTGCATGCCTGTGATCCTAACTCTAGGAGGCTGAGGCAGGAGCATTGCAAGTTTGAGTCAAGTTTGGGCAACTTAATGACTTAGTGAGACCTTGTTTCAAAATTAAAAATATTTAAGTAAAAAGGGATAGGATGTAGCTTAGTGTGAAGACTCCAGCTTCAATTCCCAGTGCAAGGGGATAAAAAGAAAAAGAGAGGAAGACAAAAAAAATGTTCTAAGATATATTTTAAAAGTTTATTTTAAATTGACAAATAAAAATTTTAGTTATTTATCACATGTAAGACATTACAGTTTGAATATATATAAAACACTACCTTTACTTAGCAATATTACTAGCTTTTTGGACATATCACAAATGAGTTTTATCAGTCATAGTTCAAGGAGGACTATGTCATGCTTGAATGATTGATATTTCTTACTATGAATCTTATACCTTTCTTATAGCCTGTAGAAACCAAGAGTCAGCAAACTATGGTACCCTGTGAGACAAATCTGATTTCTTGTCTTTGTAGGGCCTAATTAAGAAGAGTTTTTATATTTTCTTTCTTTCTTTGTTTTTTGGTACCAGGAATTGAACTCAGGGCCTCATGCTTGCTAGGTAGTCCACTGTGCTGCTGAGCTGCAACCCCAGTGCCTTCCCTACCTTTTTTGGTCTTTGTGAAACAGGGTCCCACTGTGTAGTTCAAGCTGGTCTTGAACTCACTCATAGCCCAAACTGGCCTTGAGCTTGCAGTAATCCTCCTGCCTCAGCTCCTGGGTGCTGGGATTATAGGCATGTATCACCATGCCTGGTAAGTTTTTACATTTTTAAATGGCTGAAAAAAATCAAAAGGATATTATTTAATAATATGAGAAAATTATATGCAATTCAGAGTTCAGTGTTTATATAGAGTTTTATGAGAAGACAATATCCTGAGTGGGTTATGTTTTGTCTGTGGTAGCTTTCCCTTGAGAGCTGAGTAGTGTTGCAATAGAGATGGTGTAGCCTCAGTCATTTACTCTTGGGCCCTTTACAGGGAAAGTTTGCTGCCTTTACTATACAGAATCCTGAGGGAAGACAAACTTAGTTGAAAGACTAAGCTGTTGACTTTTCCAGCCTGGGTTGCAGAGGCAGAGCTCTGTGCTCCTGATCACTGTTCATAGTGGCCATAGCATCATTTATCTGTGCACCTTGGATTTCAGTAGGTCAGGGCTACAGGTCACTTGCTTCTGAGCTTTGTTGATGCTCCAGTGCAGAAACCTAAGCTGTTTCAAGAAGGTCATTAGAGTATAATATGCTTGTATCATGAAGTAGAAAATTATAAAAATAACAAGAATTTATCTGAATACTTTGTTTTTTATTTCTTATAGGAGAGGACCTCTCCCAGTGCCTAAAAGTTTACCAGGTATGCCATCAAGAAAAACCTTTTGAAATTCCTATGTCAGACTTTCTTTAAAATTGAATAGCTAGAATTTTGAAATAAGGGGAATGAAAAGATTAAATTGAATCAAACTCCCAAGAGAATAAACCTGTATTAGAATTTTACTGTATATGGTTTATCAGAGTGAAATTTGATAACTGGTCTATTTTATAGCTCATCCAGGATAATTCAGCTACTAAAATACCAAAAGAAAGTTTATTATAAGACTTTCTTAACAAAGAGTATTTTAAGTCTGTCTGCTCCTTCCCCCATCTCCAACTCCTATGATACCTCTGGTAGAAACATATCTTAGCATCTGTTGTTACTTATATTTCTTGGATAATTACAAGATCCTTGAGGGAAGGCACTTTGTCTTTTCTTGTATCACTCTCAACACCTAACATAGTACTAGGCATAGAGTAGGTCTCAAAAAATATTTACTCTTTAGCAGAAAAAAAAGTTTCACCTATCTACCTTCAAGAGAATAAGAGAAGAGGACATCTTATGCAGTTCAGTAAAAATTTAAGTGACCAATAGAAAATTTAGTGCCTGAAATGTTACCTTTGAATAATATGATAATTTATTTTATTTCTTGCTACCTTATTACCACTTGGTAATGTGGGACTTCATTTTTATCCAGTTTTGAAGAAAATTTTAGTGTGGATGCTAATATGTGGGCATGTATGAAAAATGGCAAAGTCATAATAGTAATTTCCAGAGTGTTCTTTGGAACCAGGCCTGTAATTCCAGGATTTGGAAGGCTGAGGCAGGAGGATTGCTGTGAGTTTGAGGCCAGCATGGGCTACATAGTGAGTTCAAGGCCAGCCGGCATTATATAGTGAGACTCTGTCTCAAAAAACCTGAAAAACAATCCTCCTCCCCCAGAAAAACCCAAAATGTTCTTTGGTTTTTAGTCACGACTACCAATTACAGGTTTTGTTGTCAGATATATTTTCTCTTTTTGAAAGAGCAGTCATCCAGTATTTAAGTGCAATGCCTTGGCTTGAGAAGAGCTAAGATCTTACTATGAAAAAATAGTCTAAACTTGTTCTATGTTTTGCTCTTTGCAGATGACCCTGATTATTCTTTGGTTTCTGACTACAGTTTGCTGTATCAGTAGTACGAGAGGTAAGAACCTTTACTCTTTACACAGTCAAGTTGAACTGGGACTGGTGATTGTGTTTCTGAAGGCGTTGAAGCTTCTTTAGGTCACCACCACAAGGAAGCCAGGCCTCATATCAGGCCAGCACACTGGTGGGTGTGTTGTCCTTTCAGGCTGGCCTATCTGGATGCTGACTGGAAATCACTCTATTTGAATGAGGGCATTTCCCTTTCATTAACTCTGCTCTGGTTAAACCTTTTGCAGCTATTAAGAATTTACATTTAGGCATGCTCAGAAGCAAAATACACAAAGTTCCACTCCCGCAATGTTGAAGTCATTTATTCCTTTGAGTACTCCCACTTTCTCCTAAAAGGGGGAAGTTAAGTTGTGAAAACCATGTAGATGTAACACTCACCAAATGTAGCACAGCCCCATGGGGATCAATCTACACCGAATTATTACTACTCCGAACTAGCAAACCACAAGGATTCTCTGAAGAGAACTGAACACTACTGAACCAACCACAGCTGCAAAGATGACACACATAGCAGCTGGTTCTCTTGGCCCTTAGATGCTTGAAACATGCCCCAAGTCAAAAATCTGTCTTAACAAATGTGAAGGAATACGTTAGAAGCCAAAACAACAATACTAAATGAAATTCCTTATAAAGTATAAGGTACTTAAAAAAAAAAAGAATCTCAGACAGATATATCCTGGGGTAAAACTATATAGGTGTATGTGAGCAAAGAAAAGAGTCTAAAAGGATGTGTTCTTAAAGAGGTAACATTTATTTTTGTTTATCTTATTTTCTAATTTGTCCACAGTAAGAATGTACTACTTCTTTGACTAAAAGCTGTTTCAAAGAGTTGGTCCATTTCCATTTCCCTGATCTTGTATGTTCCTGGAAGTGACCAGAAGTGGGTGGGCTAGATACAGGAAGTCATAAGAGAACTGAACAGCTTCTTTTTCACCCTTTCTGGTTTGGTATTGGCAACATTTATTATAAGTTATGAAACAAAACAGGTTTAACCCATGGTGATTTACTACAGTGTTTATCCACTGAAAACTACTTGGAAATTAACCCATGGACTGTTGCTTCAGTCCTCTGAAAGAACCTGCTCTGTGGGGGTGGTGGCGCATGCCTGTAATCTGAGGATTGTGGGAGACAAAGGTAGGAGGATCACACATTTGAACCTAGCCTAGGCAATTTTACAAGACTGTCTTAAAAAAAAGAAGAGGTTGAAGATGTAACTTAGTGCAAAAGCTCTAGATTCAACCCAAAACAAAACAAAGCAAAACACCTATTTTATGCATGTAATTAATAAGTTCCATAAAATGGGAAAAACCTGTTTTAATCAGGTAGAAATACTTAGCTAGTATCTATTTATATTTCAACATGTTTTTAAATTGCTTAGGAAATACATTTATTATTTAAGTAAATTTGTTGTAGAGTTATGGAAGTTGACATAAACTAGTTCATTCCCTAACTAGATAGTTTTCTGACCCACAAACTGTAGTTTTTATAACCACTCCTTATTTCTTCTTCATTTCATAAGCCTATCTCTTCCTCGCAGAGAGGAGCAAAGCCCTGATAAAGGGAGAGCAGATGCCTTAAATGGTTCAGTGACTTCAGATTCAGAGTGAACCCTGCTGTTTGGAACACTGCAGATGATGGCTTATGGGGCAGGGAATTGGGAGGGCCAAAAGTTTCTTTTTATTTCTTCAGCTCTTTCTTTTCTTGCTTTCACCTGTTTGTGTAAAGTATACATGATGTGATAGAAAAAATACAGTGAATGTTTAAATTAAGCAAATAACCACAGTAAAAGACACATTGTCTTAATCTGCCTCAAAGCACTCCTTGCTTCAAACTCTCACCCCACCATTTTTGCCACTTTATGAAGCAGTTCTGAAAGTCTTTCTTTTTTTCTTTCTCTTTCCTGCCCTCCTTCATTTCTTTCTTTCCTTATTTTTTTTTAAACCAGATTCATTCTATGTAGTTCAGGATACACAGAACTCACTATGTAGCCCAGCCTGGCTTTGAACTGAACTCATGATGATCTTCCTACTTCAGTCTCCTGAATGCTGGGCTTATAGTCATGTCCTACCACACCCTGCTTGGGAAGTTCTTTTTTGTTTCTTTAGTTGTGCTGTCCTGACTGTCTTAGTGTCTGGAATCAATATAAAGCATTCATTTTTTATGGTTATTTTGACTTTGGGGAAGAGCCAGAAGTTTCATGCTGCCAGATCTGTTGAATAAAGCAGATGACTCTAAATACACTGTAATGTTTTTATGAACCTGCCTTTTCATTGGATGGCACTCAGCAGGAGCACTTACTATATTTTTTAAAATCATGCCTCATAAAGATGCTGATGGTTACTTGAATTCTTTCTCAAGTTGTATAATTTTAATATCTGTGCCAGCTCAATCAATAGAAACTCAACACATATGTGAATAATTGAGGTATAGAAAACAAAAAGGAGGAGGCTTAGTTTAGTTAATAGCAACTTATTATAATACTTCAAATAGTTTGAATGAAACTTTGGAGTTGAAATTTAAACAGGAAGTTTTAGGAATTTGTGATTTGTTCTACAGTTGTTGATTTTAGCTGCTATTCCTGTTCTAAATTCTAACATGTTTAGAAAAAGATTATAATTTTTGAATTTAAAAATACACAAAAAATATAAATATGTAAATTATTTATTATAAAGTACTGCCATTATTATCATATTCCATTTTTCATTCCTTGGAGTATCCTAAGCTTTTGTTTTCATTGGCTAACCACATTTATGCTTGTTGAATATACTCTCAAGGTAGAATTCAGTGATGCCATGAATAGTTTATTCAAATAACATTTCTTCTTACTTTCTTTCAGAAAACAAAGCTTTTTCCAGCTAGTGCTTCTATGGCATGGAACAAGGTGCCAAGAGCAGCAGAATCTGTAGCCAAATTTTGTCAATCAAGAAGAATTTGAAGTGAACCCATGCTGTAATTTCTTGATATTTTAAATTTATAGTAGACACTTAGTTCAACTTAAGCTAGTAGAGTTCTGCAGGTTTTTTGATGATGTTGACAGATTAGTCCAGATGGAAGAATTATTCTTTCCCAGTCAGTTACTAAGATTGTGAAGGAATTTTGTTTTCTACTTGGGAATAGGGCCAAATCTGGATGGCCTTATTTGCAGAAAGGGAAAGGTAGCTGGAAAGGAGTAGAGTCATTGCCTGTAGAAGAACTTCCTTTGGCTTTGGACAGCATGATGATGGAATTTCCACAGTGACACACACTCTCCATGGTGCAAGATTTTAAATTATCTTCCTCTTTGGCTGGAAGGCCTAGAAGCCATTTGATTGCACTTTTTCATTTTACAGATGAAAAAATGAGGCCCAGAAGTGTGAAATCAATTTCCTTACAGCTGTGCAATGGAACTGGATCTAGAGCATAAACTCATTTTGTATCACTGTTCTTCTAATTTATGAGGCTGTGATGCTCATGCTAAATTTTAAAATGTTTAATTTTGCCAGCATTTTTCAATTGAGAAAATTACCAGAGTTTGTTAGGTTTATTTTTATATGAATCACTGTGTACTGAACCATAGAGCAGCATATTTAATCTAAGAAGCCATAAATTGTAAAATATATGATTGTGCTATGGACCACTAAGAAGGTGGGGTGGGGGAGTTGTCACTTAACTTGTGACGGGTCATTCATGGCCAAGCCTACTTGAATTTGAGATGATAAAGTGATAAAATGATGCTAGGATCAATGAAATATGGTATTTTGAGTATACCTCAAGAGAATATCAGAGTTCCAAAGGCAGTCTTCAATCCTGGATCTCCACTGAGAATCTTTTGTTTGCTGAACCCTGGAATCTTTAAAGAGTCAGTCTTAATCCTTCTGAAACATCTGGGTTTTACTTCATTACCCACAAACAGCAGGGAGATTATTGCCTTTTGTACAACATTTGTACACTGAGAAAATTATACATTTTAATGAATGACAAGTTAAAATATTGCTGTTACTTATTTGGTATGTTGTACTCTATGTGACTACAAAAAGCAAATATTTCTCTTTAATGCTTGGTGCAGTAGCTTTCCAAGGATTATGGATAAATTAATTAAATTAATTAAAAGATTAATTAATTAATTAAAAGATTGATTCTTTCTTTTTTCCTGTAATATAAAGTGTTACTGAATGTGGCAGCTTCTCATGACAACATGAAACTTGCATCAGTTGGATATCCTTTTGAGAAATTCAAGTTTGTGAAGAGCCATTGACTTCCCCAAACTAAACAGGCTCAGGAAATTTCCCTATATACTCAGAATGGTCTTGTTTTGAGTATATTATTTATTGTTGGCAATTCCTCAGGGATTTCCCTTTTCTATTGGTGAGTGTAATTGATGTGTTTCATAACTGGGAAGTAATATTTTTATTGCTCTGTCACTTTGATATGAAGTTAAATAAAGTTTTTTCTTCAAAGCTTTATGTGATCCCCACTGCTTGTCACATTTGCAGTTATTAAAATGCAGAAAAGCAAACTGCTGAACAGGGAAGTCATGTATCAACTGTAGTTTTACTTCACCGAGATAATGCATATAAACATACTGAAAGCATGTTTAGGGGAACTTAAGTGTGCTACAACTTATAGGTCTGTTCACAATGAGGACATCAGAGTATAGAAAGAATTTCACCATAGGACTAGAGTCAGTTTCCTCAGCTGTTTTGGTCAGCGACCTAAACATCTTTATCGGCATCTGGGAACATTCCAGAGTTTGACTTGGTCTCATGCTTGCTAGGAAAAACCTTTAGTTGTCTGAGTCACAGAACAGTGAAGCCACTCTGTGAAAGAAAATGTGTGTGTGTTAGGGGGATTCTGGTCCTTATAGGAGTGATCCCAGAAAGCACCAATATGTGAGTGAAGAAGTGAGATAGAGAAAGTAAGGATAGCAAAAAGCATACATTATCAAGCTAGTTAACCAGTGGGCAACTAGAGCCTAATTCTGCTGGGGACTCCAGTCAGTTTGTGTTTGAGGGCTGCTTCTGGAAGGTATTACTTTCCTGCCACATCTGGACTGCCTCTAATGGTCACTTGAGTGGGTTTCACAAGTCTGAGAGGGTGCTCAGGCCAAGACATAGCTCTAGGCAGTTCAAAGTTGGATGGGTGCTTATCGAAATGATAGACACTGAAAGTTTATGGATGTGTACTAATAGTATCTTGCCTTTGTGTGGCTCAGATTCATCCATGTCCACATTAATTTGATTCCATCCTGCCACTTTTTTCAAATATCAACTTCCATACATACACACAAACAGACACACACACACACACATACACACCAGGAAATTCAGTAGGCCAAGCTACAGTCTTGTTGCTACAGATAGTCCTAAGTCCATAAATAATATGAGTGGTGGCCATCTGCCATCTGCAAGCCAAGGAGAAAAGCCTGCGAAAAAACCAACTGCACTGGCACACTGATCTACTTCCCCTTGGATTTCTAGCCTCCAGAATGGCAAAAGAATGAATTTCTGTGTTTAGGACACTCAGTCTGCGCTATTTTATTATGGTAGTCAATTTTACACTCTATGTTGGAACATCATGTTGTACACTATACTGAATGAATTAGTGAATGAATAAATAAATATCCTAAACAAGACAAATCACACATGTTACAGATTCCTGTTATACTTAGTTATTAAGCTTATTTAGATTGTTTGATAGCAAGATCTTTTGTCCCCAAAGATCATCAGCCCTGTAGGATCTTAGCTCCAGTTATCAAACTCTTGTCAGACCTTATTTGCTGAAATTACCAATGTATATTTATCATCAGACACAGGAAAACAAAGATGGACCCCCCCCCCCAAAAATTCCTAGGCTCTAGACATATTCCTCCTTACCCCTATCGCTACCTCTTTTGCTTCACAATAATCACTTAGACCTGTGTGGATGGTTATTCCTTTCTTGCTGATCTAGTGACTAGAGGAATCCCAAATGACCAGGTGTTGGCCACAGTTTTAGTGGGACCCTTTTGATTTCCCTGGTAGTTGTTTCCTTTGCCAGTAGTTGTGTCTCTGAGCCAGGAGCTGGAGTCCATCAGAGCCTGAAGTTGAAGGGATGGGAAGCACGAATTCTTTCAAGTAGGTCAGTGGGAATCATGGTGACAGAGGTCACTCACCTCTTGTTTCCCATACTTGTGTTTTCTACTTGCTGAAATTATAACCAATCTTTAAATCTACGTATTGGAATATTGTGACCATGTAAATACCATGTAATATCTGGGCCAGTGCCCCAGTTCTGCAAATTATTATTCTTGAGCTGCTGTAGCATTAAGAGGCCATTGCACCAGTGTAACAGGACATCAGCCCCTAGATGATATGTACAAGTAGATAAAGGACAGCCCAGAGACAGTTCCCCACAGCTCGCTCACGCGCGCTCTCTCTCTCTCTCTCTCTCTCTCTTTCTCTTTCTCTGTGTGTGTGTGCATGTATGTACAAGTGCATGTGTGAGTGTGTGTGTGTTGGGGATGGAACCCAGGGCTCAAGCACTCTACAGTTGCCTACTCATTGGTGAGACAAAATACCTGACACCCAGAATTAAAAGACGAAAAGATTTTATACCCCACAGTTTGTAGAAGATGGTTCTGAGTTGGATGGTTCTGAGGCATGGTGGCATGGCATTGCAGAGAGGAAACATTTCATGCAGAGCAGAAGGCAGAAAAATAGTGAAGAATCAAAGTAGCAAGCAGCAAATGACCATAGCAGCCTTTTTTTCTGTCCCTTACATTATATCTAGGCTACACACCCTTAAAGCAGATAGTACTCCCACCCAGGGTGGGCCTTCCCACTATCCACACTCAGAACTGTGCCAAATCAGTCAGTGGACTAATTTAGCAATCACACACCCTTAATCCCAGCATCTCACACTCCAGATCCAGCCACCTCTAAAAAGCCCCACATATGACCTCATGAGACTCTGAGGGGATATCTAGAAACAAATCATAACATTCGGTTTACAAACTTAATTTGTTCTGTGATTTTGGGGAAGAGGGCTGCATTAGTGTTTGTGGGGGTAGATAGTGTTGTGTTTTCACCTAACGTGGAGTTTACAAACAGAAGCAAAATTTTGCAGAATGCTTTTGTTCATGAACCAAATTGTTCACAAACAGAAGCATTTGTGAACCAAGGAAGTATTGTATTACTGAGCTACTACACCCTTAGCCTGAAAATTTGGTTCTTAATGAGCAAAACAAATCTCTTTTTAGGTATAAAATACAGGTACACAAACAATTCATAAGCAGAGATACAACATGTGTCATTAAAATTCAATGGGGTAGGGCTGGGGATTTAGCTCAGCAGCATAAGCACCTGCCTTGCAAGCGCGTGGCTGTGAGTTTGATCCCCGGTACCGATAAAAACAAAAAACAAAACAAATTCCGTAGAAAATTCAATGGGGTAGCAGCTAGGAAAATATCTAAAACTCTCCTTAGGAATGTGATCATGGAAAACAGTTTTCCACTTGAGATACGGCAAATTCGAGAAATACTGAGCTAAGATCATGTTATGTGGAATTCCATAATGATATATTGGACACATTATAAGCACCTACATAGTGGTGTTGGTCCAGGATCTGCAGGCTTAAAGGACAAACCCATTCTTGGACCCAATCCCAGTAGTGAGGTCTCTGTCCCTTCTAAAATAGAAGAATTTTGATGGAATCAGTTTGCCAAGTGGCTGGTTGGTCTCTCTGAGGCATGGAGCTGTGATAGGAGATTAGGGCATGACAGAAGCTGGCTGTGGAAGTAAGTGTGACCTGTTGTCTTACTTTTGTCTTGTTGCTAACACAGAATACCCAACACCCAAAGTTAAAAGGGGAAAGGTTTGTTTAGCTCACAGTTTGTAGAGGTTTCAGTTCCTAATCAGCTGACTCCAAGACAGGGTGACATATGGCAGAGGGCAAGAGTTCATGGCACCAGAAGACATCAAAAGGGAAGAGGGAATGTGACAAGCCTCTTTCTGTCCCTTATATTATATCCAGTCTACTGGGATTAGGGAGGTGCCAATCCAATCAAAGTACTGATCCAGCAATCACCTGCTCTTAATCCCAGCATTGCACTGCAAATCAATCACACACATTGTAGATTCAACCACCTCCAAAAAAAAAAAAAAAACACCTACGACCATGTGAAGCTTTGGGGTGGTCATCTAGACACTATAACACTTGTTAACTACAAGATCCTGGACACATGCACAGAATAATTCCCTGAATGTGGACTTCTCCAGAGAATTCAACTAGGTTTTCAATAGGATGGACTAGACTTGACATCAGCCTGAGGTGCAGGATTTCGACACTGGCTCTCAGGACCTGTATGCAGGAGGTTTTTTTTTTTTTTTTTTTTTTTTTTTTTTTTTTTTAGATTTAGACAGTATAAAAGGACACACAATGCCATGAAGGCTTTGCTATAATAACTTTTTGATAGTTCACACTGTGTTTCCCAGATGCAGTGTGTACTCTTATCTTTGCTCTCATCCCCTTTTTCTATTTACTTAGTCTAACCTCAGTCTGCAGAGCTTGTTTCTCGCCCACTCTTCATTTTTGATTTCTTGAATAAAGCTTGCCACTGCTTTTGGCTCATTTTGTTCAATTTTTTGTCTAAGGCTCAAAGAACCTATAACTCAACTCCAGGAGATCTGAGGTATCCAGAACCTGGTAACATTTAGTTGGTGATCTCCTTTCTAGAAACAACCTACCTGATAACAGAACTACAGTTAGGGTTTAGGCTCAGCCTCTGCACTAATTACTGAAGATAATCAGCAATAGTGACTAGCTTAGAGTTGGTCATAATTTCCATTTCTCTCACCATGACTATTTGGTTCAGGAGCCCCCTGAAGAAGCACTGGGGTGGCCCACAGCATTGTCCAGCTCACTCCATTGGATGAGTCACCCTAGCGGCCTGACTGTTCCATACCTGCTTTGTGTTGAATATTCACAGATGGCATAGATATGAAACACAAAGATTTGCACATTTTTTGCCTCTTCCCATAGGCTCATCTACATGCTTCTTTAGACTTTTGTCTTGTCTTTTCTTTGATCAACCAGTCAAATCATTTGCCACAGCCTAGATTGAACTGCCTATCTATCTATCTATCTTTCTATCTATCCATCATCTATCTGGGGCCACATCTCCCTTTACAACTAATTAGCGATGGGATGGATTTCTTGACACACTATCTGTTGGCATTACTTCTCTTCAGGGTTCTTCAGTCACTCCTGAGTAGGGCGGTAGTGTGATAATGTGAGAAACTGAGGCCATGTCTTTTCTATCAAAAGATAGAAACAAGAGTGCCTCCACTTTAGACTATAGTCTACCCTAGATGACCCCACTTCTCACACTGAAATTACATGAAATGCCTGAATTTTGGGAACATAGCTGTAGACCAAAGATAGCTTATCAATCAATATCCAAGGACTTTCTGTTCCCCAGCACTCTCTCTTCCCATTCCTCCTCCCCCTCAGTAGTTCTTCAGATCCTCCCCTTGCACTACTTAAACTAGCCAACTGCAAAATAGATTGTAAACATTTGAATTCAGTCAATAAGCTTAAAGGATAGCAGCTTCCCATATGTTAGGACTTAAAAACCCCTCTTTCCTGCTTCTCAGCTGCTTGGCTGTTGCCTCATGTCTGAGTATACTTCAGCCCTTCTGCAGAAGTAAATTTTAAACTTTGCCTTGTCGAGTCTTCTTGGTAGCTGTCAGTGCATTCTTTCTGCTACTGACAATTTAAGTCTGGGGGTTTATTTCCAGTAGTATCAGTCCATGTAAACACCAACAATTAATACATATAGCTGACCTATTCTAAACCAAGCTTGAGGTTTTCTTCTCCTCCATCACAAATATGAGCTGAAGGAGAGGCATAGGTACAACAGAGGAAGGTAACTGATATGTCTGCATTTCTTGTTTGAAAACATAAATATGCTTTCTGGATTTGTTCCAGTCTGGTCCAGAATGCACCATTTGCATGGTATGTCAAATTGCTGATGTGCTTGCCTGATATATGAATCAGGACATCTGAAGAAGGGTATAGTAATTAGGAGAAATGTCATTTATTCCCATATTTACAGTTCTTTATAGCTTTATAAAAGATATCTTTTAATTTCATTTATTTCTTTGCATCTCTACTGCCCTAACAGCTTTTCTGAGTGACTTGAGCTTGTGATTTTCTTCAGTGCAGCAATAGCCAATGTGTTTTATTTTCTTTAGAATTACACTTGCCTCTGTATTTTTAAATGCTAGCGATGTTACATAAGGCCTTTCACCTCCATTCTACCCTAGCCTCTCAAAGGGGAGGCCTTAATCACTGTGATGCTGCAGCACAAACATCATTACTATTGCACTACCAGTAAGGCCCTTGTCATCTGGCTGGGTAGGGAGTAACTGCAGAGAATCCCAGGATGACACTGTACTTCAGAGTATCAGTGGTGATACCAGCTTAGTTTGAGGTCCCCCAGAAGGAGGCCCTAAGACAAGGATTTGAGATCAATTAGTTTATTTAGGAGGTGAACACAGAAAACATCAGTCATTTAATGGGAAATTAGAAAGGGAAGAAAAGGAAGTGAATAAGGAGTATACTACTAAATAGGTTGCTGCAAAGGGAAACTGGGCTTCATTCCTCTGGAGGACCCTGAGAAGCAACACAGAATGTGGGCCTCAAAGTTCATCCAACCAAGTGATGAGGGAACTGGGTGTTTGTATTAACTTGCTAGAATGGTCTTAACAAGGTATCATAAACTGGACGGCTTAGACATCAGAAATCTATTGTTTTACAGCTCTGGAAGCTGAAAGTCCAATATCAAGGTGCATAGAGGGCTGCTTCATTTTGAGGATCATGCAGAAACATCTGTTCTTAATCTTATTCCTCGCATTGTAGATGACCATTTTTCTTTGTTTTTTTCCCCAAAATCTTTCTTTTATGCATATTCCTGAGTTCATTCAAATTGTCCCTCTTTTAAAGGACAACAATTATGTTGGATCTAGCCTTATGATCCCATTTTAACTTGCTTAACTTAGTAAATATGCCCTTTACAAACAAGGCACATTTTAGGGGTTTGACCTTCATTATATCAATTTGGAGAGGTGACACAATTCAACCCATAGCTGTATTTACGTGTGAACTTCCATGTGTCACTGGTGGATTGCTGAAGCCTGCCATGCATATGGCTAAATGGAGCTCTGAGACAAGGAGATACTGCTTTTTAATAGGGGATGGCACACTTAGAAATGTAAGTGCCACAGTGTATGAGTGGGCCACTAGCAGTGTCTGGTGCTTTGGTGATACACATAACTATTTCTATAATCATTTAACTTTTTTGAAGTAGAGAAAATAATGTGAGGGAGAATAATAGAAAAAAGGACAAATCTTCTGTTCTGTTGCCTCTGAGAACAAAAGTCTGTTAATGCAAAAGATCCCATTTAAGGAGAGTCTGCACATTTTTTGGTACTTATTCTTTAAGTTTTCTCAGGACACTAAATTTAGAAGTAACAATATTTCTCCTCAGTTTTAAAAAATATATTTTGCAATCAAGAATGATGAAATAATGCTTCCTACAGAGACAAACAGGAAGTAGTAAACTACAGTTTTTGTAGAATAAATGACTTCTCTGAAACGCCTGAAAGAGGTTTCACCATTGGGGAATTGCCAGCAGGTGGCAACAGAGAGTATAGAATGGTATTTTCTAAGGGCATTCAGGAAGATTTAGAGGAAAGAAACAAAGAAAAAAAAAAAAGAAAAGAAAAGAAAAGAAAAGGAAAGGAAAAAAAGGAACCATCACAAGACTGCTTCCTGAGTTGAGCAGCTTTTACAGAACCTCATGACAAGCACTGTGTCAGATGCTGGCTGATTTGTGCATCAGGGTCATAGTCAATGTTGGAATGCCATGGTATGAGATTTATAGTCCTTTTATGAATGACTGATTCTTGTTTTTAATTGATCAGGCTGTTTTTCTTATGATATTAAGAAGTCTCTGAAAGTTGCAGTGAAAATTATTACAGCTTATTGGTGGTAAATCTGGCACATATTTATCAAAACTAAAAACAAAAATGATAAAACCAAAACAAGAATGACACAGTTTCAAAAACCAGAGATAGAGGCGCACTATAATCCCGACACTCCAGAGGCAGAGGCAGGATCATGAGTTTGAGACCAACCTAGGTATCATAGCAAGACCCTATCTCAAAGGACCAACGCAACAAAGCAAATCAAAACACAAAAACCCGTCCAACGAAAAGAAAATTAATTCATTTAATCTCCATGACATCCGAAAAGGCACCACCCTCCCTCCCCGCTTTCAAAAGAGGCCGGGTTTCTGTATTTAGTCCAGCAGGCTGCCCTGGGAATCACTTTGTAAGCCAGGCTAACTTCAAACTCGCGATCCCACTGCCTCAGTCTCTGGAGTCCTGGGGTTATAGATGTGAGCCACCACGCTACTCTTAAGGAGCAGAACAAAAAGTGCACTCCGATTGGATTTTAAGGTTTCTTTCCTTGAGTGCCGTGAAGATTTTAGATTTAAATGACTGGATCTGATCATTTTAGAGTGAAAATAAGATTGTCAAGCCTTCTCAAGTGCTTCGGGGGTCCCAGTTGGAGCGCAGGTCTGTGAGCCGGGCAGGGACAGGGGACGGATCAGCAGGTAGAGACTCCTCAATTCGGGGCCAGGGGGCGTGGCTTGGTCGGGGGGGTGGGGCTTCACTCCACAGGTGCAAAAATTGCCCGAAATGGTTTGACCCAAGTTGCTGCCCGTAGAAGCTTCGAGTTGCCGCCTCCCGTCGGCGAGTGGTGGAGGTTCGCTCATGTGACCTCTAGGAGGCCGGAACTGGCTGGTTGAGGCGCAGGGTTTTGAGCAAAACAAACGCCGACGGCGCAGAGGCAGGGTCTATGGCCGAGGCAGTGAAGCCTCAGCGCCGGGCCAAGGCCAAGGCTAGCCGGACTAAATCCAAGGTGAGATCCTGCTCGGCCTCCTTAGGCCTTGTCCTGTGCGCTCTGCTTCCTTTCTCTCTTTTCGCCCTCTTCAGCCAGTTCTACTCCCATTCTTGGAGTCCGCATCCTCCGCCTCCACTTGCAGTAGTTGATCCCATCACCCGTGGACGTCGGCCCTACACGCATTCCTCTTCCACATCCGCCTGCTACACTTTTTCGGGAGCCGACGTTGCCTTCTCCTTCCTCTGACCTCACTGGGTTCTTTTTATCTCCCTTCTTTCTTTTCTTTACCGAAGTCTAGTTTTCTGCTGTGAAGCAGCTATGTTTTCCCCCAGCCCCATCGCTGGCTCCCTCTTTTATTCTCTGTGACATGGGAACATTTTTCGTCCGTCCCATGCATAAAGAGGGAAGGGACCTTTTCTTCATGCGGAGGATTTTTTAACAGTTTTATGGAGAGCAGGATCTATAAAGAAGACTGTCGTGAGGTGCTAACCCTCTTCGCTTTCAAAATTCAGGACACACTAGTGCTGCTACTTATTTCTCATTGTCCAGGTTGTTTAAGACGGGGCATGAATGTCTAGATGTTAAAGTAGGAGTTTCACAGTAGGGGCATATTTGGATTTTTCCTATTACCAGGGTTAAACTACATGCAATGTTAGTGTGGTTTTAAATTGACTTGCTTAGATGTAATCTGAATTTTCATTTTGTTTCTGTGTATTTTCTACCGCAAACAGGTTAAATGGTACCCCTAAAAGCTTTACCTGAAACAGAATTCATGTGAAGGAATCAATGAGGATGGTATGACAAACACAGGAGGAAATTTCATTCCTCAAAAGTGGGCAATGGGGACCAGGGATATAGCTTAGTTGCACAGTGCCTGCCTGACAAGCTCAAGGTCCTGAGTTTGGTTCCCAGTATCCCCCCCCCCCCCGCCCCAAAAGTGTGTGATGCCTCAGAGCAGGTGTAACTTAAAAATTTCTTCCCATTTCCCAATTTAGGTTTCTGTTTCTCACGCCAGAGAAACAATATGGTCTTTATACATGTGTGACATATTTATTTCACTTGAGAGTATAGTCACAAAGTGCATCCTTTTTCTTAGAAATGTCTAAGCGTATCCTTCTTTATGGCAGAGTAATACTCAATTTTGTATAAGAACCTACATCTTCTTTATCCATTTACCAGTTGATGGGCACTTGAGTTGGAGCAGAGTCTTTTATTTATTTATTTAATTTTAAAAACGGTAAAATTAAACACAACAAAGAAGAACAAAACGGAACACAAGAAAGCAATGTAAGAGATATAAATTTCTTTTTTTTTTTTAAGGGCAAAATAAAAGTTTATTATAAAAAGAAAAAAAAGAAATAGGGGAAAGGAAAGTAAAAATGATTAAGACTCAATGTTCCCTAAGGTTAAAGTAATTATTGTGCATTGAAAACATATACTAATACAGAAGGGAAAGGAAGAAAAAAGGAAAGAGGAAGGAACCAAACGATTTCTTGCCCCAGCAAATGGACAGAGAAATTGGCCATGCCACAGACAGAACAGTCAGCTACTCCACAGGCAGAGAAGCATCTAACAAAGGATGCATTTCATTTTTATTAGTTTTCTTTTTTTTTTT
>PVJX010028075.1:0-24230 GCA_004027295.1 Dolichotis patagonum
GTGAGGGTGTTCACCAGGCAGAGGCCGGGACTGGCTGTGGTGGAGATGGTTGACCTGGATTACATCTGAAGTCTCTGTCGCCCACCTGCAGTATAGACATTACCTGGCTGCGCAGAACCCACTCGTGCATCTCTGAGTGTCACGCAATACAGATGGAATCCAGTCTTTGATTAGCTGGAACCTTTAGTCATTTATAATTATCCAGACATCACTCAGACATAAACTGACACAGGAGTTGGACACTGATAATTCCTGGAGACCCAGGTGTGCTCATTCCAGTGCTGAGTGACCTGGAAGGTTTGTAGGTCCCCTTTCATGGGACACCGCCACCTTCACGCGGGTGATGGAGAGGAACAAAGTGTACCGGGAAACTGCGTGCTTTTTATTTTTTAACACACTGCAAGTTGGGTACCCCAGGCCGATGCATGGAAAAGCATGCTTTATCAAAGTAGGTATAACTTTGCTTAAGCACATTTTACTTCTTTAGACTCATTATTCATCAATTTTATTTGTTGATTTAGAATCCCATTGCTTTCCATTAATTATTTTAGGTGATTTTTATAAAATACATATATGAACAAGAAAAAAATTACAGAATAATACATTAGGACCTGGAAAGACTGAGATGGAATTTTGAGGCCAGTTAAAACAACATAGTGAAACAAAACAAAATCCTGGGGAAAAAATGGGGCTCCATCTTCCTGGTAACCAAAGCAATGAATCTGCTGGCATTTCAGGGTTTAGAAGAGAAAACAAATGAGTCCCCTCAGGAAGGCCACACTGCTCCAGAGTGAGTGGTGTGGGATGTCCCCAGGTCTTTCTCAAGGGGTCACAATATACAAGTGAAGCTTGGATGACAGGATGCACCGTGGTGGCCAGGGAAGGAACAAGACAGTGGAGAAGATGGCCCAGGGGGAAATTTCTGCAGAGGACTGGGAGGTCCTCCCCCTCACACATTTCTCCTGGGAGCTTGGCTAAGAGTTGCTCCGTAGATGGATAAGGGGCTCTGGAAGTTACACTGAAAGTCTGTGTCATCAATTGCAGGACACTCAGAAAGAGCTCAGAGGATGACACTGTGCATCCACCCATGGGGCCTGAGCACCCAACCAGAGCTCTGCCTGAAGTCTGTGTGTGTGGTGGGGAGGGATCCGCTGACAAATGACAAATGCAGGAACAACTGAGAACCAGTGGGAGGAGGAGTCCCAATCTCTGTTCCCTTGAGAACACTGGAGAAATTATTTCAATTGGAAATTTTTTTATGATCATAGCCAAAGGAAAAAAAAAATTTCTGTAATACTCCCGTAGGACATCAGTCTTGATTCTATATGATTTCTCAGTAAAACCAGCAAGAAGTTATTGCAAACTGTACCTTTAAATTGCCCTACATCATGACGTTTTTGGAGAACATCTGTTGGAGTGAGGATTTATTTTGAGACAAGTTGATATCGCACTATACTCTCCGGCAATAATTAACCAGCAGGGCTGCTTTGCCACCGAGATTAGTTCCAGCTCCTGACAGCACATGTGGTGCCCTGCACAAACTTCTCTGATGTTTTCCCAGATGACGAGGTGGACAACCAGGGCTCCTAAAAAGCATTGCAGGTGTAAAGGGGGAGACGCAATTTATGCCATTTGGAATTACAGTTGGATTTGCCATGCGATTCGATTTACTCAGAGGTGCCAAAATGCAGGGTGCTGGGAAGCAAGCCTCAGGGAGTCCCTAGGGAGAGCTGGTTGCTTGTCTTCCAGCCTGACTGGGTCCTTAGGCCGAGACTGAGGAGAGAGAGGTCGGTGAGAGGGATGAGTGTGGTGTGGTTTACTGAGGATTTTTCTACGGAAGACAAGTTCAGCCAGAAGGAGCTCAAACTCCAGGAGCCTCGCGTGAAATCGGGGAGCGCTCATTGCGATCCTGGCACAGTTTCACCTTGTCGTCTTCAAGAGCAACGTGCTTTTAGCTGACATTTGCTCAAATGTTAACGACCTTGAGTGACATCCATCCGTATGGCAATTATAATCATTATGCTGTCTCCACGCTTCTCCCTTTCCCATTTCCTAGAACAATGAACAATCTTAGTCTTTTCAGGGAGAAGAATTGCCCGTGATTTTGGAAGAAAGCATGTTTTGTGCCATCTCCAGAGGCTCATGTGACTCCCCTCCTGGCACGCCTCTTTGGGGGCAGCTGCAGAGGACGCTCGGAAGCTGCGTCTGCATATCTGGCTGTGGGTCCCGTGGCGATGCAGGGGCCTGCCTGGCTGTCTACAGAGCTGGGGTCGTGATCAAAGCCTGCCATTACCCTCGGCTACACTGGGACCAAAAGAGGAGAGCGTGCTGTCCCCACCTGCCCGTGCCTGGCTCCAGGAGGAGGTGGGGAAAACACGAGGGTGCTCAGCCCAGGGCCAGCTCTGGCCATCACATCCGCTGTCAGCCTGACAGGAAGGGCCTGTGTGCCCGGCTAAGGCCTAGAAGACACGCAGGAGTCCTAACCCCCAGCACCTTGCAATGTGACGGAAGTAAGTAGAGTCTTTGTAGAGGTAGCAAAGGTAAAGTGAGGTCCAGAGGGAGAGGCCTAACCCGGGATGACTGGCGTCCCCGTGAAAGGTGAAATTTGGAAACAGGCCAAGGTGCTCGGAGTGAGGACAACGCAAAGGACACAGAGAGGACTCCAGTGAAGATCGGCGTTGTACTGTCACAGCTGAGGAGCATCTGGGCTCCTGGAAGGTGAAGGAAGATGAAACCCTCTGGGTTTTGGGGACAGCAGGTTGGGGATTGTCTCTTAATCCTGAACCTCCAGCCCCCCGATCTGTGATGGAATCGGTTTCTGCTATAAGCTATGCAGCTTGTGGGACTTGGCTATAACAGCTCTACAAAATGAATATTCTGATTCTCCATTTCCTGGAGGGGGAAACTGAGGATCAAGGAGGGTAAAGATCCTCTCCAGGCTCACATGGCGTGTGATTATCTTTAGTTTCGTTACTTTAGGAGCTGGCCGCCAGCATGCTCCTTGCTCTAGCAGGTGGGGATCTTGCCAATGGTAACAGCCGTCATGGGTGCCGGAAGCTCTGTTCCTGGGAACAATGCCACTTCTCACACCCTTGCAGTGTCGCACATTGGCTGCCTCGCTTAGGTCTCTCTCTTCATGTTGTGGTGCTCAGACTAGGCAGCGAGCGTAGGGTTGTGAAGGATGAACGTCCTTCCCTGAGAGCTGGGCCCTGATTGCTGCCTGTCTATAAGAAACGGCAGAACTTGACATCAGCTTAGGAGGACCGTCAACAGCTGGCCACATGTCCTTACAGAAGAGGCACAGAAAAGGGCCCAATGCTGCTCGATGCCTGCAGGAACGTGGGCAGCAGCTCAGCAGTTGGCTTTACGTGTAGGACAGCAGGAGCAGGCTCACTGGTCACTGTCATGGCTCAGGGACTCAGGGAAGCTTGGACTCCAGGCAGCAGCCTGCGGAAGGCGCAGCATCCGAGCGTTCTCAGAGCTCTCTTTGGTTCCCGGCGGCTTCCTGATGGCAGCCACCATTTGCATAACGCGGTTGCTCTTAACCCACATTTTAGTAATTGCAGTCATGGACCGCAGGAATTCATTCACTTGGTGCACGAGATAAGGGATGAAGAGAATGCTTTATGCGTGCAAACCAAAAGCGCTTGTATTCCTGAATGTAACTGTGGGGGGTGCGTTTCCAGATGTGCTAGAGAGAGATTTTCAAGGCGAACAGTTGTTCCCTAGCACATTCTGATGAATTTCTCAGAGATGAAATATGCCTTTGATTAAGGAAGGCTTTTTGTCCCCCCACTTTTGATAAGTCCTCTGCGCCTTGGGTTCCTCACTTAGTCATGATGTCGAATGCAAAATGGAAGGATAAAACCTTCATTTTGATTTATGATCACAGTTATTAACTTGTGATGCAGCTTTTGGGTTTGCATTATTTGGGGGTGGAGGGATTTGGCAATGCATATGAGGAGCCTGGAAGATTTACTGGCATGGACATCTCAGCAGAGTCCTAGTTGTAAATAGCAAAACTTCCGAAAAGAAGCATTAAATCCCACATTATTAGTATGTAGAGGAAGAAACGTAAAACGGGAGCGATCAGTGGGTGCAGGTTAGGATTCCCCCACAGGTAATCTCCAAGGGGAGCCACACACACTGGATGAGAACTGGGCTCCCTTGGCTCCCCTAAGACCTGATTCTAAACCCATTCCACCAGGATGAAGATGTTTCCTCGACCCTGACGCAGTTGCCTGCTTAGGCCACACCAGTGGTTAATTACATTAATGATCACGTGTGTTGCCCTTATCTATCAAAGTAGAATATAACTTTAATTTCTAGTTTCTGTTTCTTATATAAAAGTGCACCTTAATGGGCTGATTTTTCCAAATTCCCATCTTTGGCTGTGCCCGGAATCTATAGAATATTTAGTCTAGATGTACGAGATGGATCCTTTTCATGGCTTGCATACAGTCTCCAGTGGGATAAAGTTTCAAGCTGGCCTGGAAGGAAGCAGCTTTAACCAGAGGAACATGGGGAAACACTAGTGCCTAATGCAGTTTAAGAGAAGGCTGTCTGCTCCCAAGCTTTGTTCTTCTCAGGATAGTGCGGGATAGTATTCATGGCCATGGGACACACTTGGCCCATAGCCTTTGGCAGGATGAGGGAGAGTCATAATTCCAAACAGCTCTGACTAGAGCCCCCAGTGTCCTTAGTCTCATGTCTAGAAGTGGGCTTGGTAGGTGGTACTTGAGGGATGCTTGAAATTTTAGGTTCCAGACCCTTGGATGGGACACAAAGGGACCCTGAAGAAGAAACCAAGAAGGAAGAAGCCATCTTAGTCCTTTCACAATGCCACTCTAACCATCTTTCATCAGGCACCAATCCCATTCAAGAGAGTTTTACTCTCAGAATGTACCTCCAAAGTCACATGACCACCATTATCCTATGGGTGATGATCTTAACACATGAATTTTAGAGGAACATAGATATTAGACCATAATAATCAGCACAGAGAATCTAAGATAAAAGAGAACATGGGTGGTAGGTAGTTGGTAAGTGAGAGAAGGGCTTGAGATGGGCTTGAGATGCTTTTCCTGCCTTGTTTGACACATTGACTTTGAACATAGGCCACTATTGACTGAACGGATCCCTCAGCTGGCACAAGGAATGCTGGCACTTCTGGACGTGATGCTGCATGAACTGATCATGACACCACAGCAGTGGTAGCAGCAGCCCCCATGACCTAGATCCCCACCTGGACTATAGCTCAAAACACCTCCTGCAGTGGGCATGATTGGTACTGCGTTGACCGGGGGAGAAAATGAGGTACACAGAGGTCCCTGTGGAGAGGTGGAGGGGAGTTCCCACACTGGTCTCATTCTCAGCAGCACACCTGGCTACAGTGTGTGTCTTCAGTGTCCCCCCAAGGTCCATGTGTTAAAGGTTTGGTCCCCTTCAATATATGGACTCTTGGGAGATGCCGTGAATTCTTAGAAAATGGGACCTTATGAAAGACCCAAAGGTCTTTGAGGGGTATGTTCTCAAAGGAAAAGGTGGGACCCAGCTCCTTTCCCTTTTGCTCCTTGGCTGTGCAGGGACCAGGTTTCCCTTCTATGAACTCCCCACATTGTCATCAGGCAGGCTCACCACAAGTTCAAAGCTATGGATCCACTTGGTCTTGAGTAAGTTTTTCAAAAATTGTGAGTCAAAATAAATATTTTTTCTTTATAAGTTAATTATGTCAGGTATTTTGGTATAGTCATGGAAAGTTGACTGACACACATCTCTTGGTGTTTTTTTAAATAGCTCTTTATTCAAGAACAAGAGCATAAGTCACAGTTGGCCATATGCTGCACTTTCCCAGAATGAGCTCAACCCTGGGACTTTCGCCATATCAGGAATAAAGACCTCCATCCTCCAACCACTCTCATCAAGGATGACTACAGCCTGTTACATTCATCTCCTTACAGCTCTCTTCTGATCCCAGAAGGTTGGATTTCTAATGTGTCCCTGCTTCTGGAGCAAAGATTCATAGGTGCTGCTTCTCTGACATCCTTGAGGCTGAGATGTTTCTTGTGCCCCAGACATGCGTGTCCCTCCTACTTGCCAAGTTCACAGGCTCTGTTAAAGTTTAGATCTAAGATATTCACCAAAAGTCTCATGAATTCAGAAGTGAAACTTTGGAAAGCTACTGGACCATGGGGAATGTATACTTACAAGTGGATTATTAATCCACTGATGAATAGCTGAATTTGTTTCTAAGAGGTGTCTTAGTTGGTATTCTCATTGGTGGGACAAAATACCCAGTACCCACAAGTTAAGGGAGGAAAAATTTATTTAGCTCACAGTTTGTAAAGATTTCAGTTCATAATCAGGTGGTACCAAGGCAGGGTGGCATGGCAAATAGGCATCAAAGAGGAGCTCATGGTGGGCAGAAGGTAGCAAAGCAACCAGTGGGACAGCTACCACTCTATCTCTTATATCTTATCCAGGCTACTTTGGTCAGGTAATACTTACACCCTTAATCCTAGTTCTCTTGATCTGCACTGCACCATGAATCAACCCCAGTGTCACACACTCTATACTTAGCTACTAAAAAAGCTCCATCAATGACTGCATAAGGCTTTGGGGAGACATCTAGACACAAGCCATAACAGGAGGTGAGGTTTGGTTGGAGATGAATTGCAGGAGATGTGACCTGAAAGAGTGTATTCTTGTTCCCCTTCCTTGCTCTCTCCCTGCTTCCTGGCTGTCACAAGTTGAGTAACTTTCTTCCAGTCTGCTTTTCCACTATACTGTTTCTGCCGTGGAGCCAACCAACCATGGACTGAACCCATTAAAACTGTGAGGCAAATAAATATTTCCTCCTTTACATTGTGTGTGTTATGTATTTGAGCCCAGTGACCAAAAAACAAAACCCAAACAAACAAACAAAAAACCCCTACTAATATGGAAAATTTTCATGGGGAGTGGCGTCATTGCTGTGACATACTGACTATGTGTTTCAGAAGCCTTTGGACATGGCTTCTGAGAGGATTTTGGAAAATATTGGAAAAACAGGCTAAAAAAAGCCTACAATGCTAGAAGCAGAGCATGGTGGGCCATACTGGTCTGCATCCAAAAGGCCAGAATACCAATAGGAATGAGGACAATAAAGGCCAGGCTCATGTGGTTTCAGTTGGGAATAAGGACTCTATTGGGAAATCAACTGGAGGCCATCAACTCTACAAAAATTTTGTCTACATTTTGTCTTTATCTGGAGACTTTGTAGGAGGCTGAGTTTAGGAGCAGTGATCTGACAGAGAAAATTTCAAGGCAGCCTAACATTTAGGCTGTGGCATGGGTTCTGCCACCTGTTTTCAGACAGGTTTATGGAGTATCTGAAGTAAAAACCAGAGCTGAAAGATGTGAAAATTTTGTAGTTTAGCAAAGAAGAAAATATATAAATTGGGAACATAATAAATGTGCTTGGTAAAAAGATTAAGAACACTTAAAAGAAGCTAGGTCCTTTGTGCCAGAAAACTAGGAAAGATGGCTTGAGAGCTTCTCTGGAAAAATAAAGCCTCATCAGAGATTCAAGGATATAACAGAGTAAATTCTTTAAAAAAAATTGGCTTTCAGAAGCAAGGCCTGCTCATTTTAGTCCACCTAAAGAAGCATTTCCCTAAATTCAGCCATTTAGGTACTCAGAGACCACTGTAGTCATGGTTCAAGGGGGGCTGGAAACTGCTCTGGTTGGCAGCAGTCCTGGACATATCCTTGTGGTGTTGCTTTTATAGGCATGCAGCATGCAAGCACTGTGGGGTAGAAAAAGTTTCCACTCAGATTTCAAAGGAAGGCCTCGGAGGCCAGGCAGTGTGCTTCTAAGAGGGTAATGTTGCAAGAATGAAGCTAAAGCTGCAGGGGAGACCCCGGGAACTTGGAGATTCCAGGAATGTGAAATATCTTCGGTGGAAAGCCAACCCAAAAGAGGGGACACATAGCCTGCAACTACAAATGCCACAACTCAGAGCTACTCAAACCTTTTGGAGCTCACATACTGCATCATAATCTCCAAGCATGGAACACAGAGCTGCAAGACTTAGTCTTTTGGTCTGATTCCTTTCTAAACCCCCTATTCTTTCCTTTTGAAATGGAAATGTTTCCTCCGGGCCATTGTATGTTGTAAGAATGTAGCTTTCTTTTTCACTTTTACAGAGGCTCATAGCTAACAGTTTGCCTTGAGTCTCAGGAAATTTTGGAGTTGGACTTTTGAGCAATGCAGAATAGTTAAGACTGTGACAAATCTTGGAGACGGATCAAATGCATTTTTTCATAAAGAGATGGACAAGAGTATTTTGGGGGCCAGAGGCAGAATGTTATGGTTTAGAACAAAATCATCCCCTGCAAGTCTCCTGTGTTTAGAGTTGGGAAATTCACAATGCAATTAGATCAATTAGAAGATGCCGTACTTACCAGTGGATTAACCCACTGACGAGTTAACAGCTGAATGTGCTATTAGGAAGTGGGACCTGTTTGGAAGAGATGAGTCCCTAGGAATGTGGCCTGGAAGATTATTCTCTTTCCTTGGCACCTTCCTCTCTTTCTGCTTCCTGGGTGGCATGGATTGGACAGCTTTTCTCCACACCCACCTACCGTGAAATTTCTGCCTTGTAGCCAGCTGACCACAGACTAAATCTTCTGAGACTGTGAGCCTAATGAACCTCTCCTCCTTTAAGTTGTGAGGGACAGGTATTTTGTCTCAATGACAGGAAAGTGACTACCCCAGACTCTGAAATGGGGCCCTCCCCGAAGTAGAGCCACAGTGGTTAAGAAGCCTCAGAGCAAGAAGTAGCACATTCTTCACCTGCCCACAAGGCTCACTGAGGAAATGAAGATTTGATCATAGAACTATAAGACATTGCAATAAAAATCCAGCTGACTCTTAAGGGAAATAGAATTAAGGGAAATGAGAAAGAGCCCATTAAAGTCTGCTCTGGGGATTAAATTTGCAGACCTGCTAGACAGAAATATATTAGTTGACTTATGACATGTACTTTGTCTATTTTGTCACTTTTCTTTTAACAATCATCTTTCTTTCAGTTGCTGTAATTCTGTGACACATTTCATCCAGTGACCCCCCCATCTCCGCTGTGGGGCAGGCATGAAGGCTTGATCATCCAGGGTGCCCAGAAACCTGGACAGAGTGCTGATTCCAAAGTGGACTGGTGACCCAGGCCAGGCTGATTAGAGTCTTAACGGGCTAGTAATAGAGTTTTTTATTTTTACTCATTTGTGATATCCCAGTGTCCAAGAACTTGACAAAACTGAGCCATTAATAGTCAAAACTGCCATCATTCAAAAGGATTGTCCCTGAATAGAGAGAGGCACCAAGACAAAGAGGGAGGTGGGTATCTATTCCAATGTTAGAGCCAACCATATCTGTTACCAATAACCCCTGGGAAGCTCAGTTACAAGAGCAAATGACTTGAATTGCTCACTTAGGATATTTTTTCATTAGATTTCTGCATTTGCAAGCAAAATTTGCTTGACAAATGAAATTTCTTTGTGTGTGTGTGCGTGCGCGTGCTCATGCATAACCAAAGTATAAGGTTTATGGATGGGGTGTCAGTGGAAAAAGTTGATAAAAAAGACTGAATTTAGGTTGTGAAGAATAGTACAGGGGCCTTGAATATTTTTTAATCAGAGGAATGATTCAATTTTAGAAAGGCTAAACTGCAAGCATGAGGGAAGAGAGATTTACTTTTGAGTTTTGGAGTCTGGAGTCCATCCTGGGTGAAGGGTAGATTGTGGAGTCTGTGGTTGATCCCAGGCAAGGGATAGACTGGGGGCCTATGGCAGAATAATCATGGATTTCGCCTAAGGAGACACAAAAGGCAGGAGCCAGGTGGCACTGCTGCATGGAACTGGTAGGCCTGAGTCTGCCTGGGTATGTGGAGGGAGGAGGAGCTGCTGGTCCCAGGGTGTCTAGTACACTGGGATCAATAGTACAATAGGACAAGTTGGAGGGGCAAGGAGGGATGGCCATGAGTGGGACTGGTGACCACCTGGGCTGCCACTGCCAAGGGAGCAAACTGAGACTCTGAGGGTGGATGATGCTGTCCAGGAAGGGCGAGGAAAGAAGGACCGGCAGGGGTTGTGAGGGAGACCCCAGGCCGCTGAGCTGCTGCTAGAAATGGGAGGCACTGAAGCTGCAGGATTAGCCCGATGGCTGCTTTGGGTGGCTGGGGCCCTAAGCATTGTTGGTGCCATCTGCAGGGTGGTGGGGAGAGATGCGAGCTGGAGAACTCCTGCCCTGATCAGGGCTTCAGCCTTCCCACAGAGAGAGTACTGCAGGCACCAGAGAGCTGGGGAGAGCCGCCTGGAGGAGCAGAGGGCCTCTCCTCTGCCCCCCTCTTCCATGGGGTCTACAGGATGCCGGAACACTGTGAGCACAGCCATGGCGCGCACAGGCATGGGTGCCTCAGGCAGTCGGGTGGCACCTGTATCGTCAAGCCCTGAGCATGGCAAGAGCCTCTGGTTGCATGTGCCCCTGCCTCCAGGGACAGGTCCCTCCACTGGGGGACTTCCAGGGGCTGTCTAGAGCCATGCCCAGGGCCACCTAGGGTCTGCCGAGGGTGTGCACTCCCCCACCTCTCATTTCGGCAGACAGGCCTGGGGCTCTGCGGAACAGGAAAAGCGGCCCTTGCGTCTATATTTTCTGAGACAGGAGCACACGGCATTGTCTTTCAGCAAATGTGAACAGAGCAACACAAGGCAGAGGGTGGGTACTAGGCCTGAAAGCTTAAGTTGCCCCTGAAAGCGCTGCCCAGGGTGCGTCTCGGGGTGAGTGTGTGTGTAGGGGGAGTGGGGAGCAGCTGTGAGAACCAGGGCTGCCTGGCATCAGCAGCGACACCAGGGAGGATTTCGGCAGGGACTCACCCACAGCCCCTGGGCCTCGGTGACCTGCCGAGTCTCTGGTCTTGGTGATGTGGGCAGACCTGGACCTCAGGCGTCTGTTTCTCTGGCCAGCAGGAAGCAGCCACCCCTCACCCATTGCTGACCTTGCTCGGTACTCCCTTTGGGGACAAAGGTCCCTGTGAGCTGTGGGTGGCAGCTCTGCCCATGAAACCAACAAGCCGGCTCAGGCGCATTAAAGAATCTCTGTAAAGCATGCCCTTCAGGGAGAGAAAAGTCAGACGGCGCCTCCCGTGAGCCTAAGAGTGGGCGAGCTGAGAATCACACGCCATCCCAACACCCTCCTCTCAAGCATCCGGATGGTTTCGAGGTCAGCCTGAGTTGATCGCAAATAAAGTACATAAAGCAGCTAAATGCTTGTATTGTTGGGTTGATTACGCTGACCTGGGGCCAGAGGTCTGAGCTCTGGGGAGGGTGGCAGTATGCAATATAGCAAATACAGGGGATTTCCTTCTGTCTTCTCTTTGAAGTCCAATATTGTTCTCACTGTTTTGCTTTGTTATGATTAATTGTTTGCTTTACTTGATATTCTGTTTTGATTGGTTTTATAGTGCTTTGTTTTGGTTTGACTTTGCTATACCTGATGGAATGGACAACTATTGTGAAGGTAACAAGATATACTATGGTAGCTATTATTGTCTTCCCGGTACTGCTTTGAAGTTCTGTACTAATTTTGCTGCATTGTCTTGATTGGCTTTGTTCTGTCTCATTTTGTTGGATTTTATTATCTTTAAAATAAAAAAATTTAAAAAAAAATAAAAGGATCTATAAAGCAGAGGAGTGGACCCGTTCTCTCTGACACACTAGAATCGGTTTGACCTTCAGATGAAAAGAGGAAATGCAGGAGCAGGGAAATACACTTCTAACCACTTCCAGCAATTAATCATAAAATTACAGTTTATTCTCCCTGTTTCCTCTTCTCCAATGAATTCAATGAAGCAACTGTTCAGGTTACAACTGGAACGTAAATATGCCACAATTTTCATGAATTCTTCAAACGAGCGGATGAACCATAGCACTTATAATTTAGTCCGAACTAGGGAAAGAGCTGGGTGGACGAACAGCAGGGCCACGAGGTGAAAGCTGCTGCCTTTGATCCCTTTTATGCTAACAGGCAGGGAACAAACACGCCCGCCATCTCTGTTTCGTTTTGCTCTGAGCCTGAGGCCTGGTCTGCATGGAATACTTAACTGATGAAGCTGGAATCCTTTGCTAGTCTCGCTGGGTAGCCAGGAAACGGTCACTGCTGCTCCCAACGTAAGAATGCACTGAAGTACCCTTGAGCCGGAGTTTTTTCTAAAGCTTTCTGCTGCCATGTTGAGCCCTCGGAAAGCCTTCCTGGGTCATTGTCACCTGAGCACACACAAGAGAGACCAACAAGCCCCCAGTGCATGGGCAAGGTTCAGAGAAGACTCAAGTGTGACCGTGGCTGACCCTGCCTTGCGTCATCCTGGGCGGCTCTAGCTTGCTGCTGGACTCAGGAAGGGGTCCCCTGTGTTCTCCACCCCAAACTCCCGCCTGTCCCCATTTTCATGCATTTTGCACAGAGACAGGAAAGGAAGGGTCGGTCGGTTGGTCTTAGGGTTACTGTCTTTCCCTTCCCCATTGCTCCAGCCCTTCGGGCTCCTGCAGACACCTGGAGTCACAAGGCCACCACATCCCACCCACTCATTCATGTTCCTGGAGCCCAGCAAGGGTTCACTTCCCCTGCCTGGCCACCCTCAACACAATGGTTACAGGCAGCTGAGCTAGTTAGAAATGTTACAGGCAGCCAGAGCAGAAGTTCGGATACCTTGCAGCCTTGGAAGGGACAATCACCTCCTGCTGCGGGCCAGATCTCAAGAAAAAAGGCAAAGCAAATACAACCAAATCCAGGGATCCACAGTCCAAATACTTCTCTGTTACCCCAAGGAAGTCAGGAGTCAGCATCGCACCCCCCTACAGGAAGAGTCAATGCTGTTAAGCATGCCTACTTACTACCTGACTCACTCTATTTACTCCTAGTTTAATCCATTTTACCTGCGCAATTAATCTTATTGGTTGACCACAGTTCTGTCCCACCTTATGACCACCTTGCAAATTCCCATTTCTCCCTACGTTTGACCCATCTAACCTCATGATTTTACTCTATAAAAGTCCCACGTGTGACCCTTTCTGTCTCTCTCAGACAAAAGCTTTCTTTCTCTCAATAAATACATTCTGCTCTTAACCTCCATTGTTCCTAAAATTCATTCTTCGATTTTAGAGAACACAAACCTGTACTGCACATAGTTGGTTGGGAGTTTCATTCCCCTTATCACAGCGACCAGGTGAGTCCCCTCCCAGGGCTCAGGTCCCGCAGGCTGGGGACCTGAGCAAGCCCCCTTTGATAGCCCATGCATGACAGGACTGGCGACGTGGTGCGGATGAGAGCGAGCTTGTTGGCACCTGTGAGAAGCTCGTGTGCAGAGCCTGGGGCGCACACAAGACTTGTCACGACTGTGGTTCATAATTAAGGGTGGTTTCAGTGAGTGGAATCTGGGAAATTGTGCCAAAACCACAGAATGAATCAGCTCTTTCTGGTGAAATCAGCTGACTTCCTTTCTCAGGAATGTGCAGGGAAGCTATGGGGGTGTGAGGAGGTTGGTGGCTTTCAGGCACTTGACTGAAAAGGTGAAGCCACTCCAAAGTACTGCTTATGAGAACATCTGGTGGCCCTTTAACCTCTCCGGGACAAGAGTCAGGGCCCCTAGGATCACAACCCCTGTGGCACCTAGGAATATTCTAGAATATAATATGGACAAGCTGTCTGTGTGGAGATGAGCTCAGAGAAGGGCAAACAGGGGCATGAGTCAGAGGCACTGGGTGACGGGCAAGGTACAGCTGTGACTGTATGCAGGGGTGAGCTGGGGTACATGTGCGTGAGGAGGGCCCGAGGTCCAGAGCCCAAGGTGGTGAGCTCTGTCCATGCAGGTTGCCCACTCCCGTCCTCTGTGCTGGGGACCGGACCCGGGGCTGGGATGAATGTGGGATGAACAGGGTTCACCTGGAAACACATGAGGTGCCCTTGGGTCTAACCCTGAGCACTGCCCAGTCCTGGGGCCTGAGGCCACATCTGGGGACTGCAGGGTGGAGCAGACACGCAGAGGACAGGACTCGGAAGGTTGTCTGGGGTGAGACTGTCAAAGGCTTTGCTAAAATACAAACTGTGGGGTGGGGATGTAACAGGCCACTTACCTCACAGGTGAGGGACCCCGGGTTCAATGCCCAGCACCACACAGGCACACACGCACACAGTGTGCCTCAAGTCCTCAATTCCTTTGCCCTGCATCCTTCAGTAAACTTATTCTCTGCAGATCAGCACTGGCACAGCCGTGTGCTCTGTCGAGGTCCTACAGGTTCCCATCGTGATGTGACACTACAAAGCCCAGGGGCAGAGCTGTGTACCCTACGTGAAGGCACCTGCATTTTTCGGATTATGCATCTATCACCGACTGGTGAGGAATACGCGAAAACGCCAACGGCTAGTTAGTTTTAAATGCTGGACTATGTAGGCAGTTTTTCTCTCTCCTTTTTTTCCTTCTTTTTTCCTTGAGAATTTCAACAAGTGAATTTGCTCTACTTTTAATTTAAAAAAAAATTGAAACAGACACAGAAGTCGATAGTAGATCATGAACTTCCCTAGGAAGCCAAGCCCTTGCCCCCTTGGCAGGCAGGGAGGTTTAAAGGGATGTGGGGGGGTGTGCCCTTGGGGGCCGACTGCCATGCTGGGGGCTCCCTTGGAAGGGCAGGGACTGTGACCCTCAAGGCCGTGTCCAGTCCTCAAAGGCTCCACCTCATGAGTCAGTGGGAGTGAGTGATCAAACAAGCCAGTCCCTGCCCCAAGGAGCTGGTCTGTGCTCTTCTCACCTTATAAAATCCCAGACACTCACAGAGTCCCCTCGAGCCCCATCGTGTGTCTTGCCCACTGATGCTGCGTCACAAATGAGGGTGTATGGAGAAATTAACCAGAGCCTTTCTCCTGAGAGGGACACCGAGGCTGGAGAAGAGCGTCTGGCCCCAGGGTGCAGTGAGACCCCCTCATCCATCACTCCCGCACACGCCCACCCTGCTGTTCATAAGAGAGACACTGGGATGTTCCGTAGGACCATCTGCAGTCACCACCCTCTAATTTTTATTTAGAAATAGGATCTCGCCCTGAGGGCCCAGGACAAGCCCAGAGCTTCACCACGCAGCTCACTCCTAAGCCCTTCACTGTGCACGGCCCAGCTCCTCTCTCAGGGGCATCGGTGCCCGTCAGAATCCAAGGCGACTGCTGAGGAGACCTGCAGTATCTGTGAGTGCAGCCGCAATACCCACAGCCTTTCCATCCAGGGCGAGTCCACTTTCTGGCCTCTAAATGCACAGCAGTGGTGGGTCTGCCTCCCTTGACCCCGCACTGCCACCTGGATGCACTTCATTTACACACCAGCTCAGCTAAAGCCAGTTCCCGTCATCCTCTTCGGCTGGAGGTTCTCTGGGTCTCAGCCAGTCTAGTGGTGGGACTGGTCCTCTGTGAAGCCATGCTGAGATGGAGACAGGTCAGGGAGGTCTCTCTGGGATGACAGTGGAGAAGGTGACTGGGCAGGAGGCAGGGCGGGACAGAGACGTTAGGCTGTGGAGCAGTCCCTCCACGTGCCCAGCTCCTAACCAGGAGGAAATCTAGCAGAGCTCGCCCTTCTGGGCCTGAACCAGGCCGACCACAGCAGAGTGATTCACACCTGGGGCCGATCCCCTGGAGGGGGTTTATTCCACAGTTTCCAACTCCAGGACTGATCTCTGACTCCATCTTTGTGGAGAGCTGATTTGCTTATGAATTATTACAGAGTGGTATTTTCAGAACTTTGCTCTAAAAATATCAGATTTAGAGTGGTTCAGAGTAGCCTTTAAATATTTCAACGCCACTCTGCCTCTCTGTTTCCGCCTTTCCTACTCCACCAAAATGACTTAGGATTTATGAATCTGGTAAAAGAGTGCTCTGGTGCTGAGATCTTTCTAGAAAAAATAATTAAGAATAGCATGCAATTGCACAATTGCATCATTGTACTGCAAAGATTTTCAAAAGATGAAAGCTATTTCGTTCAGTCTTGATTTCAAATGAAGAGCTTTCATGTTGGAAGGACGATGATTTAACACAACACATGTCCCATGGTGTCTGGTCCCTTCTCTTTCCAGAACTGTCTCAGCTCCCAAGGCCACTCACTCAGGGCTTGGTGTGATACAGCTTGGGGACAATAGAAAGCACATAAAGTAGGAAAGAAAACATAAACATCTGTTTTTTCCTAGTTCCTCAGCTCCCACATGAACGGGAAGTTGAAAAAAGTTCTGTTTTGCTTTCCAACAAATTATCACCTTCCACCTCCTTTCAGCGAACGGATAGTGTGACTCCATCCTGCAACTCTGGGCTTTGAATCTCGGCCCCACTCAGACGTGGAGGCCAAAGAGGAGGAAACCACTCCCCCCTGGAGATCACGGTTCCGCGGCACGATTTCAGCAGGGTGGGTATCTGGGAGGATAAATGCAGGATTTATTCCTGGAGGTGTCGTTCAAATCTTGTCACAAGTCTGAGAGCGCTTAGAGAAAAAGAGGCTGGAATAAGTGGAACTTTTTCAAAGTTGGTTTTGGCCAATGGCAAACAAAACGTACATTTCTCTTTCCAGTATAGAATGCAGTATATCACGGGAAGTCATTTCTGTCAGAGTAGTTCCATTTCAGATTAACTACATAGCGGTATGCTCCTTTGGTGAGAGAAAGAAGTGGGTCTTCATAGCATGTCACATCATGCAGTCTCCATTTACTGCTGTCTCTGTGTCTTTTTTTTTCTTTCTTTATCTATGCCTGTTGTCACCACCGATGCCAAATTCTTCCATATCACAGGAAGGAACAGAAGGCAAGAAAAGTTTGTCAGTTTCCTGGGGCTGTGGTAAGAAACAGCCACCAACAGAGTGATTTAAACAAACGCAGCGTATTTTTCAGAGCTTGGAGGGCAGAAGTCAGAACTGATGGTGTCCCGAGGTCCGTTTCCCTCAGAGGCTCTGGAGAAGGCGCCCTCCTGTAGCTTCTGCTGGTTCCCGCCAGTGCCTTGGAATCCTGATGTCACTTGCTCTGTCACAAGGCCATCTTCCCTGGAGAGGCTCCTCCTGTGTGTCTGGACTCACACCTCCCCTTTTTATAAGGACATCGGCTATCAGCTTAAGCCTTACCACGCCAATCCAGCTCGACCTGTCTTCATCTGAAAAACGATTTCCCAATAAGGTCACACCCACAGCCCGCTGGGGTTAGGACTCCAACGTGTATTCAGGGGATGCAGTTGGAACCACCACTAGGGGTAGGGAGAGAACTAAAGGGGGAAGCAAGACATCAAAGAGCAAAGCAGTGAACCACTGGGCCAGACTTTGGCGACAGACCCCTAGGAGAGGTGCTGGTGTGTGGTCCTGCTGGTTCGGTCCCAGTGGCTGCTCGGTGGTGACAGAGAACCACGAGTACCGGGCAGACTCCCGTAGCCAGGTGCCCTGAATGCCGAGCAGGGCGGCAGGGCGTGTGCGGGATGTGGGACGAAGAGCCGAGGTGGTCACTCAGCGTCTGCCAGCCCGCTCGCAGCTCTTGTCGCCGGAGTCATTCTCGACTGCTCTACGCCGGCATTCATGGTGCCATCAGCACCCCTGCTCCGCAGGCGCCCTCTGCTCTGATTTGCCCCCAGCTCCTCCTGTGAATCTTGACTAAATCTCAGCCTCACTCGGGCGTACAGGGAGTCTCAGGGTGCTGTGCAAACCATAATTAATGCAACCCGTGTGTTTGAATTTTGTGGGGCTGAGTTCTGGTCATCCCCCAGGGCACAACCCCAGAGGAAGTGCATTTCTTCCAACGGGAGATGTACCCTTTCTGAAATTCCATTATAAATTCTCCACTGAAATGTTAGCAAAGTCAAATTTTGCCTAGAAAGGAAATATTTTATCCTATTGCTAATAAAGAACCCCTTAAAAGGAGGAGACCATGTCATTTCTCCCCATTTTGTGTGTCTCCTTCAAAATCTTCCCTGCTCTGGTCTTGCAAATCCAAGGTCAAATTTAGAGTAAGAGGGCTAACGAATCGGTCTTCTCAGCCCCTGGGATGAAGGTCCACAGTCTGGGCAGCTTGCATGGCAGAATTTTATTTCTCACAGGCTGGAGGCTGGAGGTGAAGGCAGGCTTGGCGTCTGCCGAGGCCTCTGTCCCTGCCTTGTAGACGGTGGCCACACTGTCGTCACCTCATTTAACCTTCCTGACCTCACTTAAGGCTGTATCCCAAACAGGGTCACACCCTGGGGGTCTGGGGGCTAGGACCTTGACATGTGCATTGTGGGGGACACAATTCAGCCTGCAGAGCTAGCAAGGAACTAGAGATGAGCTAGCCAACCGTCTGTTCCGTAGAGGAGCAGCCGTTCCATGGAGGTAACCAATCAAGACGTCTCAGGGGCCACAACAGCAAGGTTTACTTCTTGCCCAGGTCACCTGGCCAGTGAGGGTCTAAGGGGCTTTGGTCTTTGCCACCCCTCTGCCCAGGCTGGTGTCCTTTCCCAAAGCTCCCAGGTGACCATGGCTAGGAGACAGCACAATGGCTCACAGGTGCTACCAAAATGACCCAGAGCCACTCTGACCACAGCCCATTGCCCCAAACTGGTCCTGTGTCCATTCAGTCACAACAGACTGACAGTGTGGGAGGCGCAGAAAAGTTCTATAGCTCATAAATATACAGGGGTCTGGACCCCTGCTCTGGGGGGAGGGGTTATAAAATAGTCTATGATTTTCTCTTTTTGTTCTGATTGGGATGTGAGGGATAGGAAACAGAGGGGTAAAACATAAAAGAAACAAACAAAATCTCCCAAAGGATTGTGGTAGAGTGTTTTAGTCTAGGTTTTTCCCCATAATCGCCAAGGGACCAGCTACCTGGTGAAGGACAGGATAGAAGACCCCATCCTGACGTAAAAGGCTTTCAGTCTTCCAAAAAGAGACAGCAACAGTCAAGGAAGCCACTGTAGGGGAAGGAAGGGCCATGCTGGCGGAGCGTGGGCACTTTGCTGGGTGGACAGGAGCTGCCCTTGGCTTTCCAGGAAGACAGAGTGTGCGCCAGCAGGAGGAGACCTCGACCCCAGAGGGGACAGAGGGACCAGCTCTGTCAACAACAGGTGCATGCCTGTGTGAGCGGGAGTGGGAGTGCATGCTGACCCTGCCTGCGCCCTCTGCCCCCTGTCTGCCCTGGTCTCTGGCATGTGTGACCCGGAAGGACTCCTGTACATTCCAGCTCCCATTATGGCCGGGAGGAATGTGTGAGGAAGAGCTCATGGACAGAAACAGGAAGCTGAAGAAAGAGACTGGGGCCCCACAATCCTTCACATGTCACCTAAGGACCTGCCACATGGCTTCACCTCCAAACATCTCCACACCAGGGACCAAGCTCCCCACATCTTTGGGGGTCACACTCAAGCCAGAGCAGGGTGGTCAGGAAGCCAAAAGGGTGGCTGCTGGAGGGGGTAAGCACAGTAGCCATCTACAGAGGGGTGGCTTGGGTGACGGGGACCCAAGAGGCGGTTGGTGTGTGGGGCCCCACAGGTCTCTCCAGTTCCACACCATGTGACCTCTGCTGAAGACCCAGAGCCTTTCCTTCTATTCTGGAAATGTTACAACTACTCAACGTCACGTCTGTCGCTCCCTCAGCTCGCATCCCCCCTCCCAACTAGTTTAAAAACAAGATGTTGAAGTCAATTGGAACTGAATCATGAAATCGTTTTCTCCAGCTCTTCCTGGGAGGGAGCCAGGGGGACCTGCCAGGACTCGTCTCCACCGAGCAGAGCCACAAAGCGAGGGAGTCGTTCCGGGAACCTGTCCCGCCTGGTGATGGCTACCTGGAGAATAAACACACCCTGCTTCCTTCTCTTCTTACAGCTGGAGAATGGGATTCCGGGTGTCTGAAAAGCCAAGGTAGTTATGTATATAATGAGGCAGAAGCAGACAAAGAAATGAAAACACCCCACAGGCAGGAGGACTCCTTCTGAGAAGCCACCTACCACGAAAGGCTAGCAGGGGATTTGGGAACACAGACCTCAGGCTGCCAGCGATGCTATGGGAGGAAGTGAGGTGCCAGCCGCCCCTTGGGAAGAGAATGGGATGGACGAACCCCACGGCACTGAGCCAGGGAAACTGGCCTGGGTGGTGGAGAGGAAGAGAGAGGATAAGGACGAGGGTAAGAATCTGGACGGTCAGAGAGAGTTTGGGATAACCAAGGAACATTCTAGAACAGTGACACACAGCATTCACCAAAAAGTTCATATGTTGAGTTTATGACATTCCTTCTTCCACATCACATTCCCACCGGCGTAAGGATCAATAAAAACTATATTACACCTTCACATAGGAAAAGGGATTTAAAAATATATGGGGAAAGTTCACATTAAAAAAAATCATTACACTCAAAGACACATTGCCTTGAATCCACCACAGAATGCTGCCCTCCCCCACTCCCACCCCCCCAGCCCCTCATTCTGGCCACTGTCGAAGCAGCTCTGGGGTCCCCCTTCCTGAGTGCCCTTGTGAGACGTGGCCAGCAGTGGCTGAGCACCACCCAGCCTGAAGGCAGCTCATGGGAACACAATGGCGTCCTCGCCCACCTCACTCACCAGACCTGACGCTGTGTGACTGCCGGCTCTTCCTCACAGTCAAAGTCACCGTGAAAGTTGCCATTCGGAGTCATTTCAGGCCATCGAGGCAGCCGTGACGGTTAGACTCTTTACTCTCTGTCTCAGAGGTGGCTTCGTCTGTCTGGGCAGTAGGAGCTCATCCGTGGGTTAACCCATCATCACTTTAGTGGCCTTCTGGCCCAATCACCTTCCAGAAGCCCGCCTCGAAACACCCCAAGCCTCTCAGGGGACATTTGTTTTTCAGTCACGACCATGCCAAAAAGAAAAACTTTTGAACTTTTTGCTTCAAAAATGAACATATTGTTTCACAAAAGATTAAATCAATTATTGTATTAAAATTTAAAGGCTGCATTATATATGACCATGTAAGAAGATTTTACATACCATTGCAGAAATTGTCTTTGGGTAAGAATATTAATTTCATAGTGACGGTCAAACAACTCTGTATTTTAGATATGAGAAGAGTTACAAAAGCCTTTAATCCTTCGCCTCCTAGATTTTAAATTTTAAGAGGCAACTAAGAGAACTGTGAGAAGATAGCAACGATAAATTCACCAACTTCTCATTTTCTCACTTAGACACATCTCTATCCTCACATCTTATTCATAGAGGAGAAAAAATCAGACCTTGCTTATTATGATGGTGATTTCACTAATGACCACATTCTCTCCGACTCTCAGATGAAATTGCACTAGGATGTTATGGCATCAAAGTAAAGAAGTGAAATTTCCCCAGACCAGCATTTATAATTACGCACGCATACCTTGCTGTCTCCAGGGATTCATTTAACTATGAAATCGTAAAGTCTCTTTTGTTGACTGGCACTGATTCAGTGATTGGTGTTTGGGAAATACATGGATTCAGGAAATTGAGGCCAAGAAAACTCAAGTGTACTTCCCAGAATTATTCAGCTAATTAGTAGTAAGGCTGGGACCATAACTGCCGTCCCCTGACTTCTGAATCCCGGAACAGTAATAATGAGCTTCAGACTGGGAAGGGGTGAGCACAGAACCAAACATCTGAGCTTGGAGACCAGCAGGGGTATCCCTTGGGGGAAGGGATTTGGGGTTTGGGCTTGGGGACGCTGTGGAATGGAGTGGCATCCCAGACACGGGGGACCTCCAGATGTGCAGTCCTGGGCAGCAAGGACCGTAGGGGGGACCCCAAGAACCTGGATGTAGAAAATGGAATTCAAGGGACAGTAAGAGACCAGGAGAAAGAAAGAACTAAAAGGGATGTTATATATACAAAGCAGTTTTGGTACAGATGCAATTTGTGTCATTTTGAGGTAGAGTCAGCGGATCTGGGAGGCTGGCCCGGGGCCCACTAGGTAACCTAGCGTGGTGTACGGACAACTGGTAGCCAACTTGTGCCACCACTGAGTCAGCATGGTGCTGGGTGTGGATGGCCCAGCTGAGGGTAGTGACTTAGAAAGGAGAACTGGAGGGGAGGAAGTGGCGTTGTTGGTTCCCCTGTTGCCGTGGGTCCCCCTGAGCATCTTGTCAAGCTTCCTTCCTGGTGTGAGCTTGGCTGTTCTCATCGTCAGAGGGGCCCAGCACACCAGTTGATTCCTGGCTCCAGTTTAGAACCCTCAGTGCTGGCACAGATCCTTCACCTCACTGGCACAGACTTTCTAGCTTCCATTACTGACCTTTGGGTCTTTCCAGGGCAGATCCGTGAAACAGACTCGCATGAGACATTGTCGTACCCTCTAGGCCATCAGTTGGACTCCTTGTGGAGAACACTGTCATGGGGTCCAGGTCTTCAGCTGGATTCATGCAGGACACTGCTGTGGGATGCAGGCCTTTAGCTGAATTCTTTGGAGTCTTTAGTGTGTGGATAGATTTCCTGCACTTCTTTTGTATTTGACTTTTTGGGGGACTATTATAAAATAATCCTATATATTTTGCTTCTTGTCTTAAATTGTTTTCCTTGAAAACCCTGACTATAGGGATTGAAGACAAGATGGCGGACTGGTAGGTAGCAGGAGAGAGACCCTCTCTGAGAGAGACAGCTCAAATGCCAGAATAAAACACCCTGGAGAGACCCAAACAGATAGAGATGGACTCTCACAACCCAGCAAAAAACTAAAGTGCAAAAAACCACTGGAATATGAGGTCCTGGGACTACCATTAGAGAAGCTAAGATCAGCAAGTGCAGTGCCCTCCTCGAGCTGCCTGAATTCCTGCCCAACCTGAACAAGCGATCCACACCAAAGCAACTGGCTTGAGCCGCTGGAGCGCAGAGCTGAACAGCCCTGCATGCAGCTCGCCCAGACCCGGCCCTGCACTCAACCCACCCAGAGGCACCGTGAATTCCCACCGCAGCCGAGCTGAAGTCAGAGGTTGGGGAGCCCTGCAGTTCTCGGGATGGCATCAACACGTGGTGAGTGATGGGAATAAGACCCTCCCATGGGAAAGGGGAAACTGACTGGACCACATGTTGGATTTGGGCAGGACAGCCCTAACTCCATAAGGAAGTGGCTTCAGCTGGTTGCTCCCCTCGACGAGCAGATTGGTGGAATCTGCTCGGACTAGGCCGCACCCCAGGTGGGGACCAAGTGAGTCGCTACAATATTACTTCCCTGAGATCAGTGCACACTGATGCAGTGAAGGCCTGCAAAAACGGTTGACTGGCCCAGAAGGGAGGAGCTAGCGCACACTGCCCGTGGGTGAACTCTAATCTCTAATAACCTATTGAAGAGGGCTAAAGCTCCTAGCCTGCGCTCTCTAGAGGAGCCTTAAACAACAAGAAAAGAGTCTGGGCATTACACTGTACACTTGTATGGAAGGAACCAAAAACATGACGAAAGGGAGAAATAAGAAACATCTCCCAGCCACCAACCCTGAGAACATTGATCCAGGAGAGGTAAATACAAAAGAGATTGAGGGCAGCAAAAATGCAACATCAAACACAGTGTTAGCGGACATAAAGAGATATCTTCAGGACCTCATAAGCAGGACCAAAACTGAAACATTAATTCAAATTAAACAAGAGATAAGTAGATTAATAAAAGAAGGGCTGGGCACCTCTCAAGAAGACACAGACAGAAGAATGGAGGAACACAAATGGAGAGAAAAATTTAATGAAGATTTCAGAAAAAACCTAGAATTCATGAACCAAATTCAAAGAGATTATCAGGAAACTAAAGACTCGATAGAAAGCTGGCAAAACTGCTTGAAAGAAACCAAAGACAGACTATCAAAAATTGAACACAGGCTTGCAATGTGGGGTCATGAAAGGGAAGATCTCTTAAAAATAACAAGGGAGCAGGCAGTAAAGATACAAAGACTGGAAGATGACAAGAGGATCTATAATATAAGAATAAAGTATGTGAATGAAGAAGCAGGAATCATACCAGAGGAATTACAAAGGCTATTCACAGAAACTATTAAGAAAATTTCCCAAGCATAGAAAAAAGAAATGATATGCAGAGGTATGAAGCATACAGAACTCCAGCCACCCACAACCCAAACAGAGCTACACCCAGACACATAATAATCAAGATCCCAGAAATTCAATATAAGAACAGAATATTAAAAGCCATCAGAGAAAAGAAACAGATCACCTATAAAGGAAAACCCATCAAAAT
>PVJX010028076.1:0-24227 GCA_004027295.1 Dolichotis patagonum
TCGGAATGGAGACTTGGTAACTGTACCTGCCTGTAATCACTTACTTTTCCTCATTTAATTGTGTATTATGTAGTTTTAGCTTGTTTAAAAATCTAAGATAAATCATGGGTCATTTGTTTGAGCGACATAAAGCCAAATTTCATGGACAACTATTAGTTTAAGTTGGGAAGTGTCTTCCTGTGTGTGTGCGTGTCTATTGGCCTGAATGACTGCCAGTCAAGGAAGACCCAGCCATACAGCTACAGCTGACATATGTTTTACACATGGCTACTTTGATAGTCTTTTCAAACAGATCTGATTGTGTCAAAACTCTATGTAATTCCTATTGTTCTTTGACTAGATAGCAAATGATCATAGTCTGCTCTGGTTTACAGATACTACACAGTAGTCAGTGTTTTCTAAGACACATCCAATCTATCTTTTTTATTATCTGCTTGCTGCGTTCTAAGACCTATTTTTGTTTCTCTACAGTCTCTTATACCAAATCAATTAATGTCTTGCTTACCTAGTGACCTCCTTTTAAATCTCAGCACCCTCACAGTCATGTTCTGAGAGCAATATCACTAAATTTTCTTACATACAGGGCACATAGTATCATTGTACAGTCTGCGGCATAGCATAATTTTCTGTGATATTTTCTGTGTTTATAATATTGTCTAATTGGTTACTTTCTTTGCTTTTTTCATAATTGCAGAAGTAAAATCATCCATTGTTTTAATTTTCCTTGGAAATTCAACATTGTAGTCCTATAAAACCACATATCATAGTACTAAAATCAAACATACAATTTTGAATGAATGAATAAATAAATAATATTTTCAATTCAGAGAATGACAAGTGAGATATTTGAAACTACCTGGAAGAATAAACTTTGAGCAAATCTTCTCATCATTATTTACTTAAACCACTAAATAAATCATCAGTATATTTTATGTTTTTGCCAAATTTTGCATACCCATAAAGACAATAATATGTCAATGTGCCAATTATTAACCTAACAAGGCAATTCCAGTGATTTTAGCCTTTGGTTTAGAGCAGGATAAAGAGCTCTGCAATTTTACTTCCTCTGCACAGAGTGAGTGTATCCTGCTATGAATTTAATTGAGACTGGTAGGTAGTCAAGCAATCTAAACAAAATTTTTTTTTCTTTTGACTTCAGAGAAAGAATGTACCACAGATGTGAATTTTTTGTACCAGGAATCAAACTCAGGACCCCGTGCTTGCCTGGCAGGTACTGTGTTGATGTGCTATATTCCTGGCCATGAAGGTGATTTTTAATGAAATTGTTGTAGAATTGTATTCTATTGATTTTTCCTATATTTTGCACTGACAAAGTATATATTGGTGCTGAGTATTATTGTATCTTCCCTAACTACAGCCATGTTTTCTCCACACAACTGACATTTAGTTCACTTGAAACAGTAATGACTTGAAAAATTAAGGAATTTATAATAAGTATTTACTTTGGCAAACTAAACATTTGGAAACATTTATGACTAATTCTGTAACAAATTCAATAAAGAGTGAATGTATTTTTTAATATTTATAAGTAGCAGAATATGCACTTGGGATTTTAGACCTTAGTTTAAGTCAGAATTTCTCACAGAGTATCTTTCAAGTTTGAAACTTGACACAAATATATAAATCTAAAAATTGTTATGTAGAAATGACTGTATTATGATTTAATAGAAATTCCACTTTAAAAACTGTCTATAAAGTTAGTAAGTTTTGTGCTAGGGATTTAGCTCTGCAGTGTAATTGCCTGCGTGGCAAACGTGAGATTAGGAGTTCAATTCCTGGTACAAAAAAAAGAAAATTGAAATTGGTAATATTGCAAAGACGCATTGTTTTGTGAAGTCAGGCATTAACCATAAGAACCATATTGATATTGTCAGTAAATGTGATTACCGCGTATCTTTTAGTATTATAGCTAAGGTTACGTGGGATATTCTTTCTTGTTTAGTCTCTCTTACACATTTTATTGCAATCAGAAATACACAAATGTATTACATTAGCAAATTATCTATATTTTATTAAACATATTCCACTGAGAAAAATGAGTAATAGCTACACTGTGATTTTTAATGAAACATGAATACGAAGCAAATTCACATAGATAAACTACTACTGGAAAAGAAAATGTTGAGTCACTTGACAAAATGATGTTTTTCACACTGGGAATCACTGTCATCATTACTGTCTTTAGTGTCCAAATGTCACAAATCTGACACTGAATTATTAGCATACACTGAATTATGGCTTAAAAGAGAAGACACTTTACTGGGAATTTATTAAACTCATACTTTCTTTTTTTTTAAATTTTAAAGAGGGTAAAATTAAACACAACAAAACAGAACAAAATGGAACACAAAAAAAGTAATGTAAGAGACATAAATTTCAAAGCAACACAATCAGAGATCTTCACTATCTATCATATTGACTCTTGCTTTCTTCCAAATAGTTGTCCATATCTTCACATACACAGAATTCACATGAAACAACATAGAATAGAACTGATCTGAACAGGATGAGGAAGGCGTTTTAGGTCTTTAAGACCAGACAATAGGGAAGCCAACAATGTCTGTCATAGTGTCTCTCATTCTCTTCAAAACAGCTGTCCATAACTTCATGTATGCTGATCTTAAACAAAACAGAACAGGCTAAAATCACTCTGAACAAAGAATGATAGCATTGCTGGATTTCACATCACGATGCTACAGAATCAGCACTGGGTACTATAGTGTCTCTTTTTCTTCAAAGCAGTTGCTCATTTCTCCATGCATTATATAATTGGTTCTCATAAACTGTTTATAAGTTCTATGCATGCATGAATTTCTACATGTATATCTATCCTTTCTGTATTAGAAGGAAAAACAAAACAAAGCAAGACAAAACAAAACAAATTTCTAGAAAAACATGAAAAGAAAAAGTCATATAAAACTGCAATACGAGGTGATCTACAATGGTTACTATGATGTATCAGCAGTATATAACAACATTAATAAAAACAAAACATTGGAGACATTATAAGACTTCAAAAGCAGGCAATAATCAAACCAGAGTGGTTATCCTAGTGAATCTTGTCATATTCAGGGTAGTTGCCTATACTCTCTGACTTGATGCTATCAATCATAACAGATTCGAATAAAATCAGGCAATACAAAACAGTAATCTAACAAACCAGATTCAAATAAGATCAGTCATAATAAGACAGTGTAAGTTATACAGGGCTTCAGATTAAGTTAATAGGAAATTAAGGATGATTGCTGTAATATATCCTGCTATTTTGGGGATAGCTGTCTGTGCCCTCAAATGTAGTACAAGTAGACAAACTGGAACAGAATATAATCCATCTAAACAGAGTGGTGAGAATAATATAGATTTTAAATCCTGTTACACTATTAACAATATCCTCTGCCTTCCTTTTTTAGACAATTCCTCCCCTTTCACTCCCATGGGGTGCACTGCCCATTTTGGTTCCCACTAACTCTCTCAGTTTTTAGATTAGGGGAGCAAACTGCTATTTATCCTAACTGGTTCTGAACTTTCTGACTCCTGGGCTTGCTCTTGAGTTGTATTTCTTTACCTACAAAAGCCTCAAGGTTTTCCTTTGTTATAGCTGAGTAGTTCTCTACTGCACAAAAATATCATGTCTTTTCAACCTATCTGCAGGTGGAGTTGTCTATATTTCTCTCTGATTCCCTGTCACATAGAGCATTGTTTTCTCATATTTGATTTTCTGTCCATAAACCCTCTTTTAAGCTAATTATGTTTCCAAAACAAGAGCATCTTGATGGACCTTATCTCCTGATCTACTCTGCCTGTGTTGCTTTTTGTTAGTATATCAAGGCCATCTATGTTAGAGATTACAGCCAACCTTCTCTGCCTCTTTTCTGCTATCCTATTTTTCTACCATTGGTTATCTATTTTTCTTTTCATTCCACTGTCTGCACCATTCATTGAGGCCTCTCTGCCACTATTCCTGAAATTCTTGTATTCTTTTTCTCTCTCTCTAGAATGACCTTCAGTATGTTTTGTAAGGTTGGACCTCAATGACTAACTTCCTCTTTGTCATGGAAGCATCTTGTTTCTCCATTAATTTTTAGAGATAGTTTCACAGGGTAAATCAATCTGGGCTGGAGATTATTTTCTTTTAGGGCTTGGATTACCTTGATCCAAGCTCTTCTTGATTTGATGGTCTGTGTCGAGAAGTCTGGCATTATTTTGATGGGTTTTCCTTTACAGGGGATCTCTTTCTTTTCTCTGATGGCTTTTAATCTGTTCTTCAGCTGTTTTGAAGAAAACAAAACACTATGACAACTATTGCTGATTTAATATCATCTTGCTTTGAAGTCCTACCATGCTTCTATTCTTCTATTACCATTGGTTCTATCATGTTGTGTCTTATGGAGATTTTAATATATATGATGGTATAAATAAATATTTTTATTGAAAATGAGATATTATAGCAGCCATTGATCATTCTCTGTTATTCATTTCAGAATGCCCTGTAATTCTTTCATTCTTTTGAATGGTTTTATACTATTTTGTTATGCTTGATATTATATTTGAAACTATGCTCAAGTATAGCAGAGAAAGAGATATATTGATAGCTACTGTTAATGTCTGGTTGTCTTATTGTAAAGTACTGTGTTGCTTATGTTGTTCTGTTCTGATCTGCTTAGTTTTGCCCTTGTTTGTTTTATTCTCTTTAAAATAAAAAAAATATTAGTTTTTTACATTGAATTTCTGGGATCTTGATTATTATGTGTCTGGGTGTAGCTCTGTTTTGGTTGTAGGTGGCTGGAGTTCTGTACACTTCATACATCTGCTTATCATTTCCTTTTGTTATGCTTGGGAAATTTTCCTTAATGATTTCTGTGAATAGCCTTTGCAATTCCTTTGTTTTGACTCCTGCTTCTTCATTCACGTGTTTTATTCTTAGATTATACATCCTCTTGTCATCTTGTAGCCTTTGTATTGTTATTGCCTGTTTCCTTGTTGTTTTTAAGAGATCCTTCCTTTCATGATCACACATTGCAAACCTGTCTGCAAGTTTTGATAGTCTAACCTTAGTTTCTTTCAAGCAGTTTTGCCAGCTTTCAATGGAGTTTTTAGTTTCCTGGTAATCTCTTTGAAAGTGCTTTATGTATTCTAGGTTTTCTTTATATTCTTCATTGAACGTTTCTCTTCTTCTTTTGTGTTCCTCCATTCTTTCATCTGTGTCTTCTTGAGAAGTGCTTAGCATTTCTTTTATTAATCTACTTATATCTTGCTTAACTTGAGTTAATATTTCAGTTTTGAGCTTATTTACAAGGTCCTGAAGATATCTCTTTATGCCTGCTCTTTGTTTGATGTTGCATGTTTGCTGCCCTCAATCTCTTTTGTATTTACCTTTCCTGGATCAATATTCTCAGGGTTGGGGGATGGGGATTTTTTATTTCTTTCTCTTATCATGTTTTGGTTCTTTCCATACAAATGTATGGTGTAGTTCCTAGCCCCTTTCCTTGTTGGTTATGGTTCTTCTGGAGCATGCAGGCTAGGGATTTCTGCCCTGTCCAGGCCCCTGTTAGTCATTGAGGTGCAGGCAAGGGCAGTGTATGCTGGCTCCTCCCCTCTGGGCCAGCCAAACTTTGTGGGCCTTCACTGTGTCAGTGTGTGCTGCACATAGGGACTTGGTTTGGGATGACTTATGGCCAGGGGTGTGACCCAGGTCAAGCAGATCCCACTAATCTGCCTTGGGAGGGGAGCAACCAACTAAAGTCACTGCTATTCCCAGTTCCAGCCCATCCTGCCTGACTCCAACATGTCATCCAGTTGGTCACCCCTTTCCTGTGGGAAGGTCTTATTCCCAGCCCTCACCAAAGTTTAATGCCAGTCTCTCTCTGGCTCCGTTTTCTGTTGGGCTCCCCAACCTCCAACTTCAGTGCCGCTGCAGCACAAGTTCACGGTGGCTCCATGGGAGTCACGCATGGTGCTTCAGCTCCACGCGCAGGGCCACTCAAGCCAGTCACAGTGGTGCAGGTTCAGGCACCCACGCCAGACTTGGCTGCACGAATTCAGGCAGCTCGGTGAGAGCGCTGTAATGGCTGATCCATTAGCTTCTCTAATGGTAGCCCTGGGGCTTCATATTCAAGCTGCTCTTTTCTCTTCAGTTTCTTCCTGGGTTGAGAGAATCCATCTCCCTCTGCCCGGATCTCTCCAGGATGTTCTATTCTGGTGTATGAGCTGTCTCTCTCATGGAGGCTCCATATCCTGCTGCTTACCAGTCCACCATCTTTTCCTTACTCCAAACTCATACTTTCATTCATTTGTTATTCAGCATATCCAGAAATATACTCATACTGTCCCGAGGTTTTTTTAAAGGTGCAAAGTTTCACTCAGAAGAACCTGATGAAGCACTAAGGTCACTGAATTCTGTGCACACACAGGATCCCTCTCTTCTTGTCTTCGCATTTTTGTCATGTTTGGTGGCTGTGTTCTATCAGTGTCCTAATTTATGTCATTTTGACTTAATGAGTTTTGGATTTTAGATTTTGAATAATATTTCATGCTTATTTAAACAAGGATATTTATTTGTGATACAGTGTATTTACTGGATGCCCAGTAGGTCCAACCCACACTGATCAATCATCATTCTGCAAAAAAGCCACAAGATTCCACTTGACTCTGCATATATCCCTTCACCTTCATTCTTCATTGTCAATGAGACGTTTTAGTGCCTAAATTTCATTTGTGGTATTTTGTGTTCTCTATAGCATATACAGGCAAATAGAATATCCCACAAGACCTTTCCAGCAGAAAGTGGTAACTTGGTATGGCACTTACAATTCCCCAAGAAGTATTTTTTAAGTACAACTTACTTTGGATTACATAAATATCTTGACAATTCATTAATCATACTGACCTTTATTATGAAATTGTGAAAACTATTTGCTCAAGTTTTCAGCATATCAATTCCTAAAAGTTCCAATTTTCTCACTGTATTGCACGTAACTTTCAGTCCCTGGAATATAAAGTTATAGTTAGTTGGTGGGGTAATACTGTTAGAATTCATAGTCCTGTCACCTAGTACATTTTGGTAAGTGCTGATCATAATCCATAGACACAGTCTGAATGCCATTATTATGATGCTTGCAATCTTACAAGACCATATTCTTAAAGTCTAAAATCCAAAAAATCAAAAACTCAAAAGATGAAAATACTGAGGTGTGAAATATTGACATTTGAAGTCTCTAAAACTGCAATTGCAATGGAAATAAAGACTTTAAAGGGCAAAGAAAGCCAAATTCTAAAGAAGAGATTGGTCATGCCCTATAGCACAGGAGAAAACCTCAGTTTAAAAATGCGTCATTTATCTGTATTTCATGCCTTCCTTCATACCTGAAAAATCTAAAGGCTTGTGCTGAATTGAAGCCACTTTATCCTGAAGGATCCAGAAAACTTATAGACTGAATTAAAATAATCATGTGAATGACAAGATGATGCTTAACAGAATTTAATTTTTGATTACCAGTATTATTTCTACCAACTTTGTGGTCAGTAAAGCAGTATATGCACACTGAATTTCTGTGTAGCCAAAACAAAGTAGAAATGTACCATAGATAATGGAAAAATTTTTAATGGGAGATGATCATGTCATTACACTTTGAATCATAGAAGAATTTTTAAAAAGGATCACCAAATAGAAAATGAATGTCAATATCTTCTCCAAAGAGTCTTTCTCTCAAGGTACAAAAGCAACTGATTACCATGATGTAATACAGGAAAACACATTTAATGGTCACTACAGCCAATCAGCTCTCATATACTCCTTCCATGCAGTTGTCATAGTATAATCCTTATCTACTTTTTCTCATATGCCAAATTATTTTAATCTTTGTATTGTTTGTTTTCTTTTAATTTTTCATCATTTAAATTATTTTCATTATGTTTTTATAATTTATCATGCTTTATATTTCATCTTCACATATTTTCCAATACTGGAATTATGATTATTGAGTGAGGATTTATAATTTGATGTTGCTTTGGCAAATTTAACCAAAGAGCACTATCAAAATGTTGGGTTTTGTATAATCATTGTGTTTGAACATAAAATTTTAAAACTTTTCAGTAAAATGATGAAATGTACTATTTATATGTCCCCATTTGTAAAAGTTAAAATCTCTTCAAATCTCAGATTTTTTAATAACTGCATATGCACTAGTATATTTTGCTTGTCTTTTCTAAAGATAAAGAGTGTTTATAATAGTAGATCAGATGACTGCAATCATAATACTGCATAGGTCAAATTACCAACCGCAATAGTATTCATTTATGAAGTCCTCTTCTTAACCCCTTTCTTTATGAATACAGATCATTTGCTCACAATCACTTTCTCTATGTGGTCATTAGTATACCTTTTAAAAAAAATTTTGCTTGCAACAATAGGAATCTTATCATTTCTTATTTTACTGTGACACTGGGCTGATTATGTCTTACATGCTTTTCAAATAAATTCCTCATAAAGTCAAAAATAAAACCTATTGAACAATAATTTAATTTTTCTAGAATTATATTTTCAGGATCTTGATCTTTTTATAATTTAGACTTTAGGGATTTTGCTCTTGTGTGATTTCAGCATTCAATGTTGCAGCAATTTTGTTGTGTCTTTTGTCTTTGTATCTTAGTTTACATGAAAAATAAGAAAAAACTGAAGGAGAATTTTTAATAAATGTATATGACGATAAGCTAAGATTCCTCTATGTCTGAGTGAGATAAAACAAAACGGAGAACTGGAAAGTCAATAAAGTTGAAAAAAGATGAAAATGTTGTTTATAATGTGTATCATACATTTTTCTGTTTGGAATAAATGATAGGCAATTAACATTGGTTTACAATATATAATTTTCCTTCTAATAAGTCTGTTTTCCTAAAGTTTAGGGGGAAAAAGCACTTAAAACAAATAACCAGAAACCCTTTTCCTGAGCCACAGACAGGCCCTGGTCCTTGATATCTTCCATGTGTGGTAAGAATTAATATTTCAATGTATGTAAACAGGGTTCATTATATATTTAGGCATTCTCTCATTGCCATTTGACAAAATTTTAGTTATCTTTTTGTTAGTCTAAATTTAAAAATATAGGAGAATATTAAAAATATAAGTCACTTTTTTGTATCAATGTTTATTCACAAGCCTCTCAGAACAAAGAGCTGCGATTTGGTTTTACCCTAATTTAGATCTGGAAGGGCCAGGGCTGAGCTGCCTTGAGAACGTGTCTCTGTTCTCCGTTGCTTTGTATGTCCAGGGCCTTATGTGGTTTCAGTGTCTTATGATTTCTTTTGAAGATTGATTCTTGCAATTGCCATCCTCAGTTCTCTCATCATTTTAAAAATTTATTTATTTGGGCAATCTCACTTTAAAGTGATTCTGTCAAAACGAGATAAGTTTAACAAATTCTCTATTTTCAAGTGTTACACATAAAAACTGGGAATTCCCTCCAGTTTCCCAGGTTGGAGACCCCTCTCCTCAGTGTTTGTGTGACTATTGACAGGACTGAATGAAGCAATAATAAAGCTAAGGAGGGATCTTGATGGTAGAAAAATAATTTTAGCATCACCGTGATTTTCCATGACCTGAAGCTTTTGTGCACTAACATCTTTTATTACAAGTAATAAAGAGAGATGATCCAAAGAAAATTTTAATGTTCTGATTCTGTATAATTGTATTCACATTTCCACAGAGACCTTGATACCTCACAAGAAAATATTTAATTTTATTTGCATTGACATTAACTTTACTACTTTGCTTCAGAAAAGTTACATTGTTAAAGTTAATGTGGGGCTTTTTTCAATTAAAAATTTTAGCTTTATAAATTATTTAATCATAATTTGAAGGGAATTATTTTGATAACTTCTTCTCTAATGTAAATTTTGATAATGATGTTAATACCATCACTAGCATCTTTTAGTTACTGAGCATTTCCCGCAAAGGAGACTACAGTTTCACAATCCTGTTATCCCATTTTTGAAATAAAACAAGTTAGATTAAAGTAAAATGCCTAGACATTTAGCTAAGGAAAGCAGGAATGTAGCGTAGGAAATTGTCAGCCTGACTTGACTATGACTTCAGCGTCTGTGTCCTAACAATGGCCTCTCTGACTCTCTCCACCCAGTTTTCAATTCTTCCCTTCATCTTGGAAATTATAGAATGTCAGATCAAAGGCAGTGAATGACGGGTTCTTATTTGACTCCTCTGTTTCCCTGTTCCAAGCTTTTCTCAGGGCAGTGGCGGACAGCTTTACCACTTTGAGTCTTTCATTAAAGGGGTGGTTCATATTTTCCTATGCGCTCAGCAAGTTTTCTCAAACATAATTTAGGCCACAGGAACAAGGAAAAAAATCATATCTTGGTCTTTTCCTTTGTTATACATAAAGAGATAATTCTGCTCATAGTGATGAAAGAGATTACCTGAATTTTGTTTCAAAATGTTTTCTTTTCTTTTGAAAGGAACTGATAAGCAGCTACATATATTTTCAGGTTCTCCAAGGAATGATAGGAATTGTGTGCTGTAATCTTTCCTTTCTTTCAGAACAACCATTTTTGGGAGGGGGAATGCATTTCTCACTGACACGCTTAGAAATTATGATTGTTTCTTTTCATGTCAGTATTCAAAAGACACCCTGCAAATGATAGCTTTTCAGTTTTAGAAATAATGAATAGAGCCACCAAGAGAGGAATCCCATGGGTGATGTTAGCTCACTTTAATGATGATATTTGACAGCAGTTTTTGTTTAGCATGAGGTTTCCTTGGCAACTCTTTTATTGTGAGGCTGAAAATGGTAGAAAGCATGAAAATAGGCAGTTTTATTTAAATGGTATCCTTGATTGTTTTGTTTCTTTTATCAATATGTTAAATTTATTTAAGGGGATTGGTCATTAATTTAATACGTTTTTGTGAATGACAGCTATATTTTGAAGGAATGAAGTAATTTAGGCAACTTTTTTTTGTAAATTTATTTTAATGTATCTGAGTTTTCCTTAGCATTTGAGATGTCAAATTAAACTTGAAATGTCATATTGCTCTTACTCCAAGTGTGATAATGCAGTTTTCTCCTCCATTGACTTAATGTGTGTTCTAAATAATAACTATGACTTGCTTGTGTGTTAAAGAAAAACTGGCCTTTTCTTTAAACTCAGGACTAATGTGATGAATTGGTTTTTGTGCTAAAAAACAAAAGGTGAAAATGATTAATGAGTAATAGAAGCAAGTATTATGCAAAAAAGCCAAGTCAATGGTTTAATACTTGCATTAACTCAGTATTTAATAACACTTTTAAAAAATAACACTTTAAACCATAGAATAAGATGTTTTTCTGTTATACTCTGTGCACATTTCTTGAAGGCTTGTCATTAATTTGAATGGAAAGTATGCATGCTGATCCATAAGAAAGACTGACAACTTACAGCCTGTGGGAGACATAAATTCACATATTCTAAACCAAATAGTTAAGTTACCACATTACTAATATTTCACTGTATTTGTTCAAAACCAAATTCTGTCAGCTGAGCTTGTTATTGTTACTTCAAAATTGATTTGACTATTTTATAAGAGTATTGATCATACATACAAGAAGATATAATTGTTTCTGTGAAAATTAAGTAGAATATGTTGGAAAAAATCAGGCAATATAAATCCATTAAAAGATAAATCTCAAAGTCAATGCAAATTTTTTTAAAGAAAAAGATGGAATGGATCATACAGAGACTGTTTTTCTAGGCTTTTATTTATTTTAATTTTTTACGTGACTGTATTGAACTCCATTTGTCATTGTAGACACATAGCCACATCAGTGAAGCATCCTCGTGATCAAATAGGAATATTTATCACCCAAAGGACTCCTCCTGGTCTGTGTGTAGTCCTGCCTCTTCGGCTCACCTTTGGAAACTAAGTCTACAAAACCATAAATTATTTTATGCCTTAAAGTTTTATTTGAATGGAATTGAACAGTTGTTCTCATTTTGTGTTTTGCATTCTTAATGAAGCAAAATTATTTGAAATTCACACTGAATATAGCAATAATGTTTATTAATTATTGATTCTAAGTACTACTTTGTTGATAAGGAATATCACAGTCAATTTATATACTTATATTTTGTGGTCAATTTGTGCTTTTTTATCATTTGTTTCTTACTACAAATAAACTGTATTGAACACCTTTGCACCCATCTTGTCATGACATGCACTTTCATCACTGTAAGGTGCAGAGGACTGGAATTCGTATGCTTTGCTCTTTAAAGAAATTACCAAAATGTTTTCCAAAGAGGTCATTATATTTACACTCTTATTCACAGTATACAAATTTTTGTTCTTGCATATATTTACCAGCATTTGATCTCTTTTTATTTTAATATGCTAATTTAGATTTAGTGGTATTTGTTGTGATTTTAATTTGTGTTCCCTTACTTATTAATGATGTGTAGACATATTTTCATATCCTTATTTGTTATTCTTATGTATTTGGTAAACTAATTGTGTTTCTTACCTGTTTATAATTGAGTTCTCTTTTATTCAAATATATATATATACATATGTATATATATTATAACTTTTGTATATATATTATAACTTTGGGGGGACCAGGAATCGAACTCATGACCTCATGCTTGTCAGACAGATGCTTATGCCACTGAGCTAAATCCCTGGCTTGGATTTTTCCCTTGTTACAGAGTCAAGTCTTCTTTTTTAATTTATATGTACTTTGGAAGTTTGTCTTCCAATACCTTGTAAGCATTTTCATTGCCTTTGGAAGAGTAGAAATTTCTATTTTTGATGGTGCCAACTTTACTGTTTCTTTTCATTAGGAATTATGTTTTAGCATTATACTCAATATATATTTGTCTAATCCCAGGATTTTGGTTTTCTTTTTAAAATATTGCTTTAGATTTACATTTAGGCATATAATGTTCTTTGATTGTATTTATGTAGTATCATATGGATATATATATATATAAACATATATATATTCTAGTTTCTCAACAATTATTGAATAGACTATTTTTATGCACTGACTTGCATTTGTACTTTGTCCAAAGTCAAATGTTCATATATATGTAAGTCAATGCTCAGAAACTGTTGTATCTCATTAATATGTTGATTAACTCAGTATCTCATGATTCTGATGATTATAGATTGTTTATAGTGTTGAAATAAAAAATATTTGAATGCTCAATTTGTTACTGCATTGTTTTGGCTATTTTAGGCTGGCTTTATATGAATTGCATAATTATCAAGGAAATTTCTTCCTTCAAATTTTAGATTACACAGAATCTACAGGCATATTTGCATATAATTCATATTTTTAAAATGTTAAACCATCTCATACATCTTCATAGTGAGATATGTCTCTTCATTCAGTTCTACTTGAAATTCTCTCAACAATCTTGTATAATTTCTATCAATACTACTTTTCAGTATCTCATGTCAGATTTATCCCTAGGATTTTTTTAAGTTTTTAAAACATAAAATTCTAGCCAAAAGAAAAATTCCTCTCTAGGCAAGACTCTTCATTTGCATGGAGTAAATACATGATAATTGTAAGAATAATTTTTATAATGCATTTTGAAATATTGAAACCACAAGCGTCCTAGAACCTCTCAGAACTACCTCTATCTCTTTTCTAGATCATTTTAAAAAATGCTACATGGCTACATGCTTAATCCTAGAATATGAGAATGAAATAGTCTTTGACTTTGAAGCCCATGTATATCCCACTTAGGATTTAGTTTCAACCTTTTCATAGGTAATGCACCAAGAAAATATTTGGAGAAAATAAATTACATGCTAAAGAAGTTGCAAGATTTAGCCAAGAGAAACCTGCAAAAACTAGGATATAATATTAGAATGACTTCCATGGATGGTGACTCAAGGTGTGAGAAAATGAGTCTGGTTATGATACTATTTGTATGGCAGAATCCTCTAGGCATGTGATTCTGCTAACTTCTTTTTTGATGAATAAGTGAAATTTATTAGATAACAGTGGAAATCATTGTAATATCAACATTCATTATCTCTTAATGGTAATTCAAGTGCTATGATCTGCATGTGAAATATTTTTATTAGTGCATACCAGTTATATAGAATAGTGGATTTAATATTGGCATATCCAACCATGCATAAAACATATTTTAACAATTTCTGCACATGAATTTAGCATCACCAGATCTGAAGTATTCTCTGCTGCCAAGAAACTCATACAATGGTGCTCTTCGATTGGAAAGCAGAACAAAATCTCTAGAACTTAATCTCTTAAAAATGACTTGTTGTGAATACAATGATAAAGAACCAAACTTCTTTCCTTCTACATTTACTTCCGTTCCCTTCCTCCTTATTCCTGTGCTCTATCAATGACATCACCTTTCTTCTATCAATGGCATCAAGCAAGTAAGATTCAGTGATCAAGAAGTGTCAAGTGTCTGAGAGTCTTGAGACATATGACCTGGAGAGTAGAAAGAAAATTTCCTACAACCCAGGGCTTTACCATGTTCACGAAGTTATTAGAAGTTCAGGAGTACAGAAAAGTACACATTCTCTCTGCTTAAAGGACTATTTATTTATGACTATTAAAACAGATTCGTTCATGATTGGTCAATTTGAGTTTTGAGAGACCTTTTCTGGACTTGCCAGTATATCTCCATGAATTTTTTTTGTGACAAAGAAGATTCAACTTTTGAAAACAGACAAGGAAAGTTTTTAGCAATTCCAGTCAGTATGGAGAAACCTCAAAAAATTAAAAATAGAAATTCCATTTAACGCAACTATTTCCCTTCTACATATCTTTCTCAAACAGTTAAAGGCACCACATTATATAAATAAATGTGTGCCTATGTGCATAGTAGCACAATTCATAAGACCTAAATCTTGGACATTGCCTATATGTTATCAACATGTGATTGGGTAAAGAATATGTGATATTTTCACAAAATAGAGTAACACAGTACCATAAAGAAAGAAAAATTTCAGTCATTTGTGGGAAAATTGATGCACCTTGAGACCACAATATTACAGAAAATAAAACAGACAAACAAGTTATCTTTTTTTTTTAATTTTAAAAAGGGTAAAATTAAACACAACAAAACAACAAAACACAACACAAGAAAGCAATGTAAGAGACATAAATTTCAAAGCAAGACAATCAAAGATCTTCACTATCTATCATATTGACTCTTGTTTTCATCCAAATAGTTGTCCATATCTTCACATACAGAGAATTCACACGAAACAACATAGGATAGAACTGATCTGAACAGAATGAGGAAGGCGTTTTACGTCTTCAAGACAAGACAATAGGGAAGCCAACAATGTCTGTCACAGTGTCTCTCATTCTCTTCAAAATGGCTGTCCATAACTTTATGTATGTTGAACTTAAACAAAACAGAACAGGCTAAAATCACTCTGAACAAAGAATGATAGTATTGCTGGATTTCACATCATGACACTATGGAATCAGCACTGGGTACTATAGTGTCTCTTTTTCTTCAACTAGTTGCTCATTTCATCATCATTATATAATTGGTTCTCATAAACTGTTTATAAGCTCTACACATGCATGAGTCTCTAAATGTATATTGATGCTTTCTGTATAGAGGGAAAAACAAAACAAAGCAAGACGAAACAAAAGAAATTCTTAGAAAAACATGAAATGAAAAATTCAAATAAAACCCCAATACAAGGTAATCTGCAATGGTTACTATGATGTCTCAGCAGTATAGAACAACATTAATAAAAACAAGACATAGGAGACATTATAAAACTTCAAAAGCAGGTAATAATGAAACGAGAGTGGGTATCCTAGTGAATCTTGTCATCTTCAGTAAAGTTGCCTATACTCTTAGACTTGATACTATCAATCATAACAGATTCAAATAAAATCAGTCAATGCAAAATAGCAATCTAACAAGTTTAAATATTGCATGCTCCTCTTATATGAGAAACCCAGAGTAAAAATAAATTAAAGAGCAAAATAGAAGATAGTAAAAAGAAATAGAAATTTTAAAAGGAAAGAGAAACGAGAAGTTACCAGTGAAAGGAGCAGATATGAAAAACATGAAAAAATAATTAAGATTTATATATATTTATTAATAATATATACATATCTCAACACATGGGGATAAATGTAATTGTTATGTACTACAAACAAGTTCTTAGACTGCAAGTGCAGTGTGAAGTAGGTAATCAGCTGAGTCACATGACCTATAAGTCCTGAGAGACACGAGGATACAGAATTATCTGTATTTGAAAAGATGTTTGCATGAGTCACTCTCCCACTGCTGGTCCAAAAATATACCCACTGCTTAGAAGAGATGAGCCCATTTGGCTGATGGCTTCCAATGGGTCAGTCCGAAGTTGACTGTCTTAGAGGTAGAAATGCATAACGGAGATCATGGCAAAGAAAAGCTGTTCCTCTGAAGGCAGCCAAGAAGCAGCGAGAAGGGAGAAGCCAGGGACAAAAATATACGCTTTTAGATTATACCCCAAGTGTACCCCCAACAGATCCACCTTTTAGCAGTAAACTCAGCTATTAATCTAACCGTGGATGAGTGTACTGATAATGGCAACACCTCCATGACTTAGTCACTTTCCAAACACATAAGACATTGGGAAACATTTTTTGTCTACTCTTGTTAGTATATGTTTACAGTACAATGATCACTTTCATTGTAAATCATTGGTAAATGTACATACCTCATTTTAATTATCTTTTTTGCTCCCTTCCTCTACCTCTCTATTACTTTTCTAGCATCAGATTCATTCATTTATGAGACTTTATAAAAATTATCATATATCAAACTAATAGGCCAAAGAATCCATAAAACATGTAAAAAAGTTGTAGTAGATCGAGGTGCACATTTTGAAGACACATTGTCTGAGGTAGATTACAATAAATTTTTCTTTCTTTTCCTATGTTATTGTATTTTGTACTTTATAGATATTGATATTTTCACATAAAGAAACCATCTTATATTTAAACTTGTGTGTTTGAGTTACTTCACTTACCATTATTGTTCCAAGGTGCCTCCATTCTTCTATAAATGACTCAACTTTATCCTTTATGGCAGAGTGATACCATTAAAAGTATATATAAATGCTACACTTTTCATATAGTCATCTGTTGATAGGTACAGAGGCTGCTTACAAATTTAGCAACTGTGAATTATGCTGCTATAAAAATAAGTATGTATAGAGCACTGCAATATGATATCTTTAACTCTAACTCTGCTCTAAGATGGATGGTGGTATATAGTTGGTTCTTATGTTAAGATCTAGTTTGTCTCAGGAAATACTATTATAGCTGTTTTGTTTGATTTTAACAGGTCACATAATTGTCACTATTTCTCTGCATGCCAAAACTCAGATTGCCTTGTGATCTTACCAACACTAGAGTACAAACCAAGAAAATTTGACTGCTAGGGTAAACACATTGCATCTTTCTTTCCTAAAATAACTAAGGTGATCAATTTTTGGGGCTGTTACAAAGCATTATAGTTACCCATACCTAAAGTAGATACCTGAAAATCAACTGAAGAGAGATATACACAAGCAACAAAAATCTTTAGACTCTAAGCGTAACAAAGCTCAGCACAAAACAAATAAGCAAAAGTGGTACATGGGGGGAAAGGCAGCAAAGCACCTCCCCAAACCCCAAGTCACCCAAGGCCAATACAGGGGTACCAAGGGGCAGAATAATATAAACCACGCAGTAAAATTACTCAAAAGCATAGCAGAAGAGTTTAGGAAAGAGTTCAAAATGATGATCAGTAGGGTTAGAAATGATACAAAGTAGTACCTTTGTTCATAAACTTTATTTGTCTTAAAATTCTGAAGAAGATAGCCATATTTGTGCCTATGCTGGAAAGATGGATGCAGTTCTTTTCGTCATCCAATAAACTTTGCAAACAAAAATGAAATTCTGACAAATGCTTGTTTGTGAAAATAACTCATGAACTGAGGTTCAATCAGAACAAAACAGTTAAAGTAATAACCAAAAAGTGTCACACCTCTCAGAGCTGCAAATACAAATGCAAAGCTGTATGTGCTAAATCAAATTATGCAAAAACACAAATGAACAGTTCACGAAAGAATTAAAGTCCATGAAAAAAATTTAATCAGAAATATAGGAGACATGAGCAACAGAACAGGTCATCATGAGGACAGAATTTCAGAACTAGAAGACAACAATGTCTTTAATGATCAATTACTCAAAGATCCTTTAAAAACAATATGAGAAAATTGCTAGAAGATAAAAAAAATAATGCAAGAAAAATTACAGCAAGTGAAAAATTAGAAGATAAAACAAATGGTATGAAAAAATGTGTTCACAGAAATAATGGTACAAAACTTATCAAATATAGGGAAAGCAATAAACACAGAGATAAGTGAGGCATGTAAACACCAAGTAGGCATGACCAAAAGACAACCTTGACATGCTACATTATACTAAAAGCCTCAGAAGTCCACCACAGCAACAAAATCTTAAAACTTGTTAGAGAAAGGCAGTGGATCACACACAGAGATGTACCCATTGGAATCACAGAAGACTTTTCTACATAAACCTTGAAGACCAGGAGGTCTTAAAGTGAAATATTTCAAACCCTAAAAGATAGCAATGTCCAAACTCGTTTGTATCCTGCAAAATTTTTCTTTAAAATTGATGGGGAAATACGGTATTTCCATGACAAAGTACCCTCAAGAAATTCATAACCACCAAACCATATTACAAAAGTTTCCCATGGATATCCTAGACAGAGACAATGAAGTCAATAATATCAATAAATCAAACAGAATGAATGTAGCTATTGGGATGCTTAACTAAGCAAAGGGGAAAAATTAAAAATAGCAAAAGAATATAATCACAGGAATAAGTCAATACTTTTTAGCAATAATTCTCAATATGGATGGTCTAATTTCCCCAACCAAAAGACACAGATATGCAGAATGAATCACAAAAGAAAACTAAGTGATATACAGCATGATAAAAGTACATTTAATTCCAAACATACAGATTAAAAATTAAGGGATAGAAAACAATATTCTAGGCAATAACAACCTAGAAAAATCAAGAGTTGCTCTCCTAATACAGTATCTGACAATGTAAATTTCAATATAAGACTGATAAGAAGAGACAAACAATGTCGCCACCAATTGGGTAAGGGAACAATTCAACAGAAAGAGTTAATTATAAACATGCATGCATCAAATACTGGTGCATACAATTTCATAAAAATAATGATTATAAAAAAGTCTGACAAATAGTAATGAAGGACCTCAGTATCCTACTGTCACAAGTGGCCAGGTCAATTAGCCAAAAAAAAAAAAAAGCAAGAAAGAGAAAAAGAAGTGTCAGAGTTGAATCAAACCTTTGAACAAATGGATATACTAGATATCTGCAGAAGGTTTGATTCAACAATAATGGAATACACATTCTTCTCAGACGCACTTGGGACTTTCTCCAAAATAGACCACACACTACCAATAAAGTGTGCTTAAGTAAATGCTAAAGAAGCAAAATTATTCAATACATATTATCAGATCATAGTGCACTTAAACTATAAATCAATGGCAAAAGACACCACAAAACCTATGCAAACATATGGAAATTAAATAATATCCTCTCAAGTAATCAATGTTATAGATAAAATTATTTAGAAAGCAGACAGTTTCTACAAACAAAAGCTAATGCCAGTATGACGTACAGGAACCTATGGGTCACTAAGAAAGAAGTCTTAAGAGATGAAGTCACAGCAGTGAACTCACATACCAGAAAAACAGAACACACTTCAATAAATGACCTAATTATGCAACATGCAGTCTTCAAAATAAGAACAATCCTAACACAAATATGAGAAGGGAAATTATAAAGAGAGGGACAGAGATGAAGAAATTGAGACTAACAGAAAAATGCAAAGAATCAAGGACTCAAAGGTTTGATTCTTGAAGTTACACACAATAGAGAAATCCTTAGTCAATGTTGAAATAAGGAAAGAGAAGTCCCAGGTTCATGTAGTTAGAAGTCAAAAAACTGAAATCACAGTCAATTCTTTAGAAATCTAGATAATCAGATTTAAGATTATTTTCTAAATAACCCTCAAAACCTCATACACTCATGGGGGGCAGGATTTTCATAGGCAGCTAAATTGAGAGTTTGTGATGGCTTCATGGTTCATTGCTGGGATTATAGATGTGAGTATGTCCACCACCTATGGGCAGGTCATCTGCATGCAATACCAGGGATGGGAAGAGGCTCATCTCTCCACACTCATCCCGGCTGCTTTTGGTGTCTTGTGCCACAGTAAACTATTGTCCCTCTGCCATGTGCTATCCTATTTTAGAGGCAGTTGACTATGAACTGAAATATTTATGAAATGAGAGACAAATAAACCTTTTCCCCTTTAAATTTGTATGCCATGTATTTTGTCTTAGCAATGAAAATAATAACTAAGACAATCAGTGACTACTTTGAGAACTAGTCCCCAATAAAATGGAAAGTTTAGAGGAAATTGATAAATACCTACATATATATATGAACTACCACAACTGGACCAAGATGATATAAAAACCTTGAATAAACCAATTATCAGTCACTGAATTTGAAGAAGTAATTAAGGAAAAAGTAAACCTACCAAATAATCTCAGGAGATTCACCACTGACTTCTACGGGACTCTGCTACGTCTAAGCATAACAATGACAAGTGGAGTTGGTGGCAAATCTAAGTAGAAATACAAGGTAAGACCCTTTGATTCTGAGTTCAGGCCATTCCATTAAAAAACACACCAAAAACAGTTTAGAACTGAGTCCAGACCCTGTTAAATTAGGGCATAAGCACAAAGCACTCAGCGATATCTGAGTATCAGGCGTCGAACATGTGCTAGCTCTGGCAAACGTACCTGAGCATAAGTTGGTCATTGAACAGATTCCTTTAGGATCAACTGACAAAAAAAAAAATGGCCTACTAAGCTCTTAGATGGCTTGAAACGGAGCATGATAATGCCAACATTGAAGGTCTTCAAAAGATAGCATCTAGGTAGGGTTAGCCTTAGGGTATACAAATATCAGGAAGCCAAGATCACATTTGTATATTTATTTATATAAATCATAACTATAGTTTAAAAGCATCTGCATTTAAATTGATATTCAAATTTTGTTCAGGTTCATTCTACCATACTATAATGTCAAAATGTATGAGTAAAATTGTCTCACTTTTTCAATATCTTCAATGTAGCATAAATTTAATATGGTGAGAAATGTGCTTAAACTTTGATCTTTTAAGTTGAAAGGGGCACTACTATTTCATTCAAATATCATCCTCCCTGTGGAACATTTCCCTGATGATCGGGTGGTTCTATTTATTAAAGTCACAAGTCCAACCCCTACAATCCCAATCTCTTTTCCCTTATTTACTTTATTTCATGTGATATTGATAACACTGTAGCAAAATTTATAATTTTTGTACATATTAAGTGTACTGACTACTGACTCCTTTTCCTATTAGAATGTAAGAAATAGAAATGTAGTAGAATTCATTTTGTTTATTAATATACTAATGCATAAGAACTACTCAACCAATATCTATTCATTGACTGACTCAATACAGGCATACGTAACACAAATTAACATTTTACATGTATTTAAAAATATTCAGACTGTAAGCCATGTGCATGTAGGGAAAATATCTTTTGTTGTTAATTACGTAGAGTTAAACAAATATAACAAAGTAAAGAATTCATTATTCCTCTTTATCATACAGATAAAGATGCAGATTTTTTAAAGTCTCTCCAGAATGAAGTGCTGTCATTATAGGGGAAGAAGATGGAGTCACATACATTTTTGAATTCAAAGAACTCATAATAGTTATAAGTTGCTGGCATTAAACTAATTAAAATAATTCATACACTAAAATAAGAGTGATAACAATTTTGCTTAGCATGTTTGAGACAATAAAATTTAAATTTCGATGCTGTCTTTTTTACATTAATAGCCACTTGAGAAGATCAACGAAGGGCATTAACATTTCATATGAGTCAGTTTAATGTCGTGGGTGCTACAATCACCATGCCAGTCCTTGCGGTCTCTTAATCAGAGGTCCGTGCTCTACTTTTACTTTCTTCTGGAAATATGCTAACGCGGAACTAATGTGCATATGCACTAATAATGTATTACAATATACTGAAAGACGTGACTAATAATATATTTAGAACTTAAGGGTCCAGAAGCAGGAGAATGCAAATTAAAGCCATTATTTTCTCCTTACTCTGTGTCAGCAGGAGAAGGTAAGGAAAGTTCCTGCTATTTGAAGCCAGTGGGAATTACACTGTTGAAAGTGAAGTTGATTTATGCTTTTAAACAACACATCATTTTCTGGTTAATTATTTCAAATTTGAAAACTGAATTAATTTAAAATTCTGTTGCAATTTATAAGAAGCGTTCACACCAAATCATTTGAGATTTCTGATTAAATAGCTCAATATTTTGCTGAACGTAATTTTTCCATTTTTATCAGTATTGGACAAAACTATTAACGAATAATTATCAATTAGCTATATTGCTCAAGGTTTAAAATGACAAAGTATAGCTAGTGATTCAACATGGAACAGTTATTTTATTTCTGAAAGGGAAATATCCATTTTTCTGATTATTTCTTCCAATGATATCCCTTCATTTATTTTGAATTTTAAGTCACTGTGAAAGAAAGAGTACCTGATTAGTAGAATGTCTTTCTTTACTGCAAAATTCATTCTAAATTAAGATTTTTTTGTATGATGCACTGTAAAAATAATAAGCATGGTTCAAACTTGAATGTTTCACAATGAAATACCATCTATAGCCTTCATAATCAAAAGTATTTCTGATATAGCCATAATATCCTAGCATTCTTTTATAAACTGTCTCTAATTTTATGTTTTGAAAAATCAAATGAGCAAGTGATAGGATTGACATAGAACTTTGAGGAGGATTGTTACTTCGTTGTCCAAATTGTAAAGATTTTCTGCTCCACAAGTGTGGCCTAGGATCCTCAATGGCAGAAAGATTAAGGGCCTACTCAGAAGGAGTATGTACCTTTCCAGCTCCTATACAAACTTTATTGTTTTTTCACAAACTCTGCATTGCATCCTTGGCGCTCCTCACAATTTAGAAAAGTAGAAAGGATGTGACCCTGGGAAACATCAAAGCAGGAGTCAACCACAAAATACACTGGTCCTAGAGAAGCAAAGCGAGTCTCTCCAAACTGATCACTAGCAGGGAAGCTCCCCCTGCCTCCGCCCGGGGAAGCAGCCGGCAGAGGAACCAGTGTGAGCAAAGGTGCTGTGTGGGTGCAGTGCGTCCTCAGTGGTCACTCGTGTCCTGGACTAATTCCATCAGTTTTCAGTTTTATTTTCACCTTTACTATTTTTCATGCCTGTGGATATTGAGTGTGACATACATGATACAATTCTGGTTTTATCTTAATGGGATGATTATTGGTTTACAAAACTGTATTGACTGTCTTGAAGGATGTCAACTTGCCCATTCTGGAGCATTTTAAATTCTTAACAAAACTATATAGCATGAGATGCAGGATGTCTAAAAGTGTAATGATGCTTTATCTACCCACGTCTCAGTGTGATAAAGCGAGCAGAGCTTGTTTCGTTTGCTCCAAATAGTAGAAAAGACAATAGTTCCCAGAGCTTGAACAGTTGAATATCTAAGAATATTCAAATTAGTTAGATGTTAGTCAGACTCTGTTTGAAGTCAAAAAATATTTGGAGATCTATAAGAGAAACAATTCTTGTGAGATTAATTTCATCAAATTTCTTCAAGCACTGGTTGAAAATAAAATCATGATCAATATCATAGTGGACTCACTGAAATGTACTTGCTAAGGAAGCAAACATTTTGTATGACTTCTTCCTTTCCTCACCATTAGCATTCAATTACTGAAATTTTATATAATTTTGCACAATAGTACTCTTTTTAGTCTACTCATAGATAACTGGATCTGAGAAACAGCCTGAAATAAAAACACCATTAAAAATAATTCATACAATTTGAACAATTGTAATTCAGTTGATCATTTGATCAGCTAATTCAAATAGCAGTGTGGCTGAGCATTGAACTTGAGAATGTGGCTAGTCTTTTTTGAGATTTTCCTTGTCTTCAGTGAGGGGCAAGACATTTGTAGTAACAGCTTGGGAACTTTAGGATGTGTGATCT
>PVJX010028077.1:0-24231 GCA_004027295.1 Dolichotis patagonum
AATTCTTTCACTATATGCATGGCTTTATACTATTGTGTTATGTTTGATATTATTGTAATTGAAACTATGCTCAACTATAGCAGAGTAAGAGATACGGTGTTAGATACTGTTGATGTCCAGTTGACTTAATGTAAAGTACTGTGTTGCCTATGTTGTCCTGTTCTGATCTGCTCTGTACTGCCCCCTTTTGTTTTATTCTTTTTAAAAAAATAATCTAGAAAATATAGGGGAGATAAACATCTTTCAATTTAGAGGGGGGAAACAACATTATTTTACATGAAAGCAAATTTGAATATATTACGTAACCAAATGCAAAATGTGTGTAAAATTTTTGAAGATAAAGTTTCAGACCTCAAAGATATTTCAAGTTGAACTCTGCCATTTTGGGCTTTGCCACTGATGGCATGATGCACGGTTTCCTCATGGTCCCCTACACAACTCAAAGGGAAGGAGTTTTGACAATCACTCCACAAAGTTGACCTACAACCCAGCTCTGGAACAAGTTCTTAAACCCGAGTCTTCTAGTTCCCAGGTCCTCTCAAAATTTACAGGTCAGAAGATGCAATTTGGCACGGGTTCAAGGAAGCCTGGACCAATGGTGTGCCAGCCACTGTGCTAAGTACCCAGGGGATACAAAGTTGTTAAGAAAATGCAGAAAGGTATAACAATCTTTGAGTTTGACTTCTAGTGGCCTTGGAAAAATGCCCAGTGCTAAGCTGTCTACACGTAAGCAAATCACACCTTTTATTTACACTCTTTCTTCCGTCCCATAGCAATCTAATCCATCTACCTTAGTTTCTGCTTCAGTTTCCCCACATGGAAACAGAATTAATTTCTCATCTTTAAGCTCCATCATGACCATGGGTTTTCCACAGGCACTGGCTTTCCTTGCTTAAAGGAAAAGATTCTACTGCTATAATCATAAATTCAGTGAACCCCTTTTCCCTCACCTGCTACCAGATCTCTGATTGCAATTCATGGTGTATCTGTTCATATCTGCATTTTTCTGCACTGCACCAAGAGTAATCTGACCTACCAGGATGCCAGTTTGCATTCTCTCTGCTCCAGTGGTATTTTTCTTTGTCTTCACAAGGGCCAATATTAACAATGCACTTAAGTTTCCTAGTTCCCAGCCTATGTCCTGATAAGTCAATTACAACAAATAACAGAAACCTAAACATAAATCCTCCCCCACCATTTAGTATTTGCGTGAGCTCTGGAACCTTGCTCATCTTCTTCAGGATACTTAATGCGTCACCTATAAAGTAGGAAGAAGGTGCCTTAACCAGTCTTAGAGGGAGGGACCTGCTCATGTGAGCTGCCAAGTATAAGGGTTGGCACACAATGGCTGTGCAGGGTGCATTGGTCCTTACAACAAGCTCACTCACTCCCAGAGAACTGAAATCCAATGGGCCTTCACTTTGGATGGATTTGACTCTTTGAAAGAGCTGGTATTGGGGTGAACTATGGAAACACGGAGCTGACACCCCCATGAGTTGTGTGCTTCAGGAACTCCAGGCATAGTTTTCTTTAAGTTTTACCTCCAAAGAAAACACAGTTGTAGGGATCCTTGACCCGATTTCTGGCTCAGAGCCCTCTCCACTCTGCTCTTAGCAGACTCCCCTCTAATATCCTTCCCCAGCCTTCTAAGCAGATCTATTTATAGCAGGCATCATTAACTCTCCGTTTCCAGTCCAGGGAGCTTCACCTGTCCCCCCTCTCCTCCCACAGAAGTTGACTTCAGAGGGTTTTCTGAGAGTTCTTTGTAATATTAGTTAACATGTACAGGAAAGCCCCAAGGTCATGTTCCACTCTTGGCACCCTTCACTTTAGATTTGAGAAATCCCCTAAAACTCTCATTAGCGGAGGCTGCCTCACACCTATGAAACTTTAAAAATATCTAGCTAATCAGCCACTTTGCACACCTCCACGCAGGCAGAGAGAGTGCCTCTGCTTCCTCCCTCATCCCTTCCCCTGGCATCCCATTTGCGCTGAGGAGAGCTGTCAAAATCTGACTTCCTTCCCTTCCTAAAATACGACAGAGGGAACTTCTAATCTGAAACTAGCATTACCACTTAAAGAGAAGCCGAACTAGGAGAGAAGCACACAGTGTAGGGAGGAAGGGAAACCTTATTCTGGAAGATCTTCCTTGTTTCCACTCAGTTTTCACTAGGGTCTGATCAGTGGAATTTAAAGGAACAGTAACCTTTTAACATGAGCAGAAGTGACCACTTACCAAGGGTCTACTCCATGCTGGGCATTATGGTAACTACTCAATTACATTATCACTACCCCCCCAACACCTCAAAAATAAACTGCAGTTCACATACCAAGATTTGATGCTACAAAAAGGGGTAAGTAGTATTCTGAAATTATCATGTTCATTTTGTGGTTTTCTAGTCTCCCCAGAGTTTGTTTGTCTTTAAATTCTGTACCACTAGGCATGTCTCCCGCCCCCAAGTGAAGGAAGGTTTTTTCAAGATAAAACATGGTCCAACCCACATGGAGGGAGCCAGTACTGGGGACTTATTTTGTTGTCTGTCCTTCACTAGAGGTAAAACTAGTTAGTGTTCTACAGTGACATGTTTGAGTAAGTGAGTGATACAACACTCAGAATTATTTGGATGTGTTTAACAAATATATGGATTCTTGTAACTCCATCCCCAGAGAAGCACTGTTTGAATCTCTGAAGGGGATCACAGGATATGGTCTCACTGAAGACCTTCAGGTGACTGTTGTCTTTGCTGGTGTTTGAGAGTGTGTTCTGTGCCTGAGCTGGTTTGCAGAAATGCTGCAAACTTACAGTGACCCTGGATGTCAGGCAGAAAATGGAAGGCTTCCTTTTCCACAGACTGCACAGAGAAGTATCAGGGTGAAGGCAGAGACACTCTCCAGCCTGTGAGCAGATGAATCAGTGTATTCCAAAAGGTGCCCAGAACTGAATTAAGAAAACAAAGGGATATGACTCAAGAAATGGTCACTGTGTGAGACTCATAAGAATCTTTCTTTTAAGGTGAAACTGCATCAGAAACTACTGATAGTGTGAAAAACTAGAAGCTCAGACATGACAGTGCTAGAATGGAGAGAGGGAAGGGATAGAATTAGGAGACAGTATGCTAACTTAATCAGAGAAAGGGACTTGGGAAAATATCCCAGATGGGAAACCGTTCAAGAGAAAGAAGCTTATCCAGAAACCCAGGCAAGTAAGCAACTAGCAGAGTCTGAATCTTTGCAGGCTTCCTTTCAGGAGAGATACAGCACCCCAAAAGGATGAAATGATGAGGTAATGAGCAATGAGTGACATCGTAGTACATAAAAACTAATGAGAAGCCATCAGTCATGAGCTCCATCATCATACAAACCAGCTACTTTATGCCTAGCTTTATTCCACATGCTAGAGATTCAGAGAAAGGAAGACACAGTCTTTGTCCTGACACAGAATGAGTTAAACATTACAGTCTGGTGGGGGGACAGACACATAAACATGAGCTAAGAAGCACTGTACCCCAAACAGAAAATTCCATAGGAACAGCAGAACTGCACTGCCGCAGTGAAAGTAAGTCAAGAAGGATGACTCTTGATGAGTCATCTTCATCACTCTTGATGGGGATGAGGTCTTAGTGATCTCCTTTCAGATTAGAGGTAAGTGAGAAGAAAAAAAAGACAGATTGAAAATCCCCACAGGAAGTTAGAAGCAAGACTTTTTATAAATTTCTATCTTTAGACAAAATTGGCTTAGGTATTCAGGGGAGAGAGAGCAAGAAGGGGAATGCCTAAGTGGACCTATGTAGGAGGAAATTGGGGAAAGAGTAACTCAGACACTGAAGTTATAATAATGATCTAGGTAATGTGGATGACATGCACTATGGGTTCTGAAAAATAGTAATTGTAGGCAAAAATGGCCAACCGTATTGGATCAGGTAGAACTTGGGTGAGGGGATAGCTGTTATACGGTAAAGACTATAAATCAAAAGACAGTGTCATCAGTGAAACACTGGATCACTGTTGGATCCTACTCTCCTGTCATACTTGGGCTACCCTGTGTGGGGGTTGACTTGAGGATAAGTTAGTATTATGAGGTACAGGAAGAAAATGTCACTTAAGCAGTGACTTACCTTCTGAATCCCTTGAGTCTTCATTTCCTATGTAGCCCAGGGGTTGATTTGTGCACAGAAGCCCTGTAGTACGGTCACATACTGCCTCATTGTAGTTCATCACAATAATCTTCCATTTTCAATTTGGCCATTTAATGTATCCATTTGATCTGTCTATTCCATCAGGACTTTGGAGAAGATGTCTTTCATTTATAATATTTGTTCTAGATTACATGAGTGTGATAGATAAATTCCACTCTTCCATATTGAGTGAGAACAAGAGGGCTGGGGATTTAGCTCAGTGGCACAAGCACTTGCCTGGCAAGTGTGAGGTCATGAGTTTGATCCCCATACCAAAAAAAAAAAAGAATGAAAATAGGAAATAGATGTTCAGATGAATTTAATTTTTTTTGTTTTAGTAGATTTCTCAATCCAAGTTGTGTCATATGCGGAGCATACAGAAAAATTTCTTAATCCGCAGATGCCTAGAAGATTCATGAACCTCCTAAAATTTTTATAGTATTTTGAGTACACATACATTTGTTTCCCCTGGGGCATGAATCCATTGAATTAAAGATATTTCAAAGATGCAAGTCATGTACACCCATGTAAATACATTCACTCACATAGACAGACACAGTAGAAAATCTCAGGATATAAGGAGACAGATTTGAGCAACACATTTTTGTACTGACAGCACAACAAAGACTTCCTGGTCCAAAATGAATTGCTTTCTCCAGCACCAGGCCTTACGGCCCTTTTTCCAAACCAGGGTTATTTTCTCAGTTTCTTTTGGGTAATTTGATCTTGATGACAAGTTATGATGAAGGTAAGGGTCAGCCTCATGTCACATCCAAGTGTTATAAAGACACATAAGTTTGATAATTGCCCCGTAGGGAAGAGGCTCAGGAGACAGCACCGTTTGGCAGGGAGACCTAATGGAGCTCCTTCTGTGTCAGAAATAGAATTAAGTAGAAATGAATTGAAATGCAAATGTTTGATTTGCATTGGACAGAACAGAAAGGACCCTTTATGTGCACTTAATACCCATGTCCACATTGGTGGTGATGGCAAACACATTTGGCAGTTGCCCACTTGATGTTTGCAAAAATGGAGGCATTCCCATTTTGCAAACAGCCCACAGATACATTAAATAACCCATTTTATGATGGACATCTGGACTCCTCAAACCTGCCAAAAGTGGATAGGCTCACGGCAACCTTCCAACTTTATGGCAGGCAATGGCTCCCTTCAAACGCAAAAGCCATCACTCCGAAGCAGCATGGCAGGCTGGGGTCTCATCTGCCCACACGCAGCACACACATTCATTTTGAGTTTAGCTGTGTCTGAGCCACTGACTGCATTAGCTATATCTCACACACCTGAGCAGAAAAAGAAAACAACAACATGGTAATAAAAGCAGCATTCTCTAACGTGACTTGACATCTGATTCTCCCACAGTGACCACTTGAATAGTGGCTGAACTCAGTGAGATACGTGAGTAGGTAGCGCTATCTGGAAGAAATCTTCAATTTAATATCATATTTTAAAATTCTTTTGAAAAAGAAAAACAGGTTTAGCAGAGCGTAATGAAACCCACACAGTACAATACAAAGCAAGAATTATTTACTATGGATTTAGTTCAAGCACCATTCGCAGCCCTCTCTGTTAAGGAAAAGATAAAGTTCATGGTCTTTCGTGGTCGGGATAATTCACTCTAACTTGTTCCAGTCTATATTTCATTTCTTGTTGATCATCTTTTGTGTGTGCTAGACCGATCCGGTTGGGTCGATGTGACTGAACAGTGTCTTACAGTAACAGCTGTGAGAGTTTCAGTTCGCCACCTAGTGGCCAGTGAGCTACCTATTTCCGTTCTCCTTTTGTTGTCCTAAACTGTAGGTCACTATGCAAGCTATTCTTGAGTCATTGCAACACCAGAGCTCAAGTATCAGTATTTGGTTTCAAAGTTCAGTTTAAATGGAAAGACTTAAAAGAAAAATCTATGAGCGGTAATCAAGGTCACTGCATGCAATGCTACACTAATATAAAGAAAACTCACATCACAAAACGAACAATGAAAAGATGCAAAGCCCCACAGTGCAAAGTGCATGTATGCAGATACATGTAAGCATCTTTGCAAAATTTACAGATTCAAAATCTTTAGAACTGGAAGTAAGTTTTCAACTTTCCTATCTTAGGATTTTTGTTTTCATTTGCTTGGTTTTTACACCTTTTATTGTTTGTACTTGTTTGTGATACATAATAATTACATTCATCTTTGGGGATTTGTAAATATGCATGTCACATCTGAAATTATGATTTTAATTTTTGTGCCCAAATGATTGACCATCAATGTATTTCCTGTAATGCCCATGAAATTAAAATAAGGAAGAGTACATAGAATACTTATCATATGCCTGGAATATTGCTAGGTAATTTTCGTGTTATTCTTCTGATTCTTTATGATTCAGTCATACTTAAGACTTTAATGCTGGTGTGACCCAAAATTCTCTATCTGGTACTTCTCAAACTAACTATGGTAAGTAAAGGACTTCCTCTTTAATATATTTTTGTGCATCTACAGACCAATATGTTTATTTTTTTAAAAAAAGTTCTTAGTAGAATAAAATTAAATTTATAAGCCTAAATTGTTTTGATTATTTTATTATTCAGCTCAATAAATAGAAAATTCATCCAATTGCTAGAAAACCTTGTAATGTTTGCTCTCAATATCTCTATTAAGTTAGCTCCAGCTCCAGAATCAGTGCTCAGACCACATGATGAGTAATACTCAGAGTTCTTGGCAGGCATCCTGCAGCTTCTGCTTGTACATCTTCCACCACACTGGCCACCTACCTTATAAGAAATTCTCTCCTTTGCTAGACCAGTCTGACGGCCAGAAACTTAAATCTGCTTTTCTGTGTTCATTGCCAATGTTTCTAACTGCTCCTACCCACCTTTAGCAAGATCCGTCTGTCATTGCAATCTAAAATATGTAATGATAACTGCTTTGTGACCTATTTATGACTTCTTTTCTGGTTCCACACACCTGAGTTTGCAACAGAGCATTTAGAATGTCTTTCAGGATTATGGCAAGCAATAATAATGGACACTTTCATCTCATTGGCTTGCTTCTCCACTGCCTAATTTCTGACTTCCTTGGGAAAGGACAGACCCATGATCAGATAGTTTAGGATGCAGTTACTCTTTGGCCATATTTGTAGTGGCCTAGGTGACTTTGGAGTTTCCAGGTCATACACCCAGAAATGATTTGTCTCATTTGCTTTACTTTTACCATGTCAAAAGTAAGTGAAAGATTCAGGGGCTGCCAGACTTCACAGGGCATTCAGGATGTTTATTCTTTTCTCACATAAACTTAAATACCATTGCTTTAAGTTTGTGTATCCTGCAGTTGATCAGATACAGGAATACTCTTCAACTCCTTCATATATGTGCTTAAAATGTAAACAAAGAACTTTGCATGGGCTTCCAACTGAAGCCAGAAGCTCCATAACATTTCCCTACATCTCCTTTATGGAGATTTTTGGCCTAGACCAGATAATTGCAAAATTCTACCTGGATATTCATTCACTTTGCCTCTTCTTTTGTGATGATGCTATAATTTACTCAGCATCTCTGAGCCTTAGTTTCCTCTTTTCGAAAAAAATTTGGAGATAGTAAAAAAATGGAAACTATGAGAATTAAATGGAATTTCAGAAGATTATGCATTCAGTGCACTTTAGAAGAGCTCTTCGAACTTTGTAAGTAATTGCTTTTTATTATTATTAATGTGTGTATATTGACTTACAGTTTTCCAGGAAACTTTGAGAAGAGGTGTTGAGTATGAAAGAAATGAATATTCCTGAAACTTCTAGCTAAAGACAATAAAATACCACCACAATAAACTTCCTGAAAAATCAAGATATGTACAGCAAGGTATAACCATCCAAAAATAGAAAGGGAAATTTAACTCACTGATTCTGTAAATGACCTTTCTGTTAACTTAGCTTGAAAGATACTGGCTTATGATGGTTGTGGTAGTCTTCCCAGTGGCTAGCAGTTAATTTGGTTTGTTGTCTTATGGTAACATCATGATCTTAATTCATCTTGAGTTTTTTTTCCCCAGCTGAATACCCTAAGTAGTTTTCCTTTGTATTTTCCTCAGCACATTCCTTTAATTCTCTACTTGAAAAATCTTGTTTGGGGATTCAGAATGGAACCTTTTGTATATTCCTGTACATTTTTGTTTCCAATGTGGCCCACTGCTTCCAAATATCATAATTAATGTTAAATAAAGATGTCATATAGTTCAGTTTTGTACATCCTATTACTACTTTTTAGCCATAAAACTTTTTATTGAATTCACATCTTATGTAAAATCCAAAAGGACACATAGATCCCAGTGGAAACTTCTGGAAGAAATAGGAGCAGGGTCTTGCCACTGAAATTCCCCCCAAAATACTGGAAGTGCTTGATTAAAACTCGCTCCTATCTGAGCAGTAAAGTTGTAAAGATAATTCCTCAGTCTATTTTACCAGCTGGGAAACTGAAGCCATGAGAGCATATAAGAAGGATCCTAAGTGATACAACCAATCTAGGGCATAGCTAGGTCTATTTGATCTCTATTAGGAAAATGGAAAAGTGGAATGTTATCTTTCTTTGGGCAAGGTCTTAAATGTCAGGATCTATCAGCTTTGAAGATTTATCTGTGAACATGGGGTCAAAGCTGGACTCTGAAAGGTTAAGCCTTCAATCAAATCATGGAATTGATCCTCCACAGGTCAAGTGGATTCCTATAAACTATGCTCATGCATCATTAGCCACCTATCCAATTTTGTGTGTATGCAACACTGGTCATTTAAATGGAGTTTCATAAAAAGAATGCTGCAGAACAGAATGGCTTGGGGTGGGACATTAGGGCCACAGTGATGTTTTCTCAAGCTTTATTTCTTACAAAATTTTTCTCATTCCAGAGAGTCTGACTTTAACCACATGTCTACTACTTCTTAGTGTGTTTGCCAAACTACAAATGAGATAGTTAGCAAAGTACTGAAGGAGGAGCTAACATTTAGCAAAAAATTATCAAATTTCAAGCCACTGCCCTATAAGTTTTATATTACCTAATTCATACAACGCTCACAACTAACTCCTTTGCTTTAAGGCTAAATATCCAGTGTCCAATATTGATAACTTTGTCACATACAGAGAGATGCATACATACATATGCATGTAAGTAGATATAGATATAAATTAGTTGTTCAAATTCATATAGTTTATAAGCAACAGAGGCAGAATTTAAAGTGAGAAATATCAGCTCCTAGAATGTGAGATTAGTTACCATGTTATGCTCTTGCTAACAATTATGCCAAGCATTTTCACCTGCAATATTGCATCTCAAACACACACACACACACACACACACACACACACACACACAGAATCAGGTTATCCATTTAACCTGGTGGCAAAGCACCTAGGATTCATGGTAATTTTCAGAATCAATCAAATGATTTCAACTTCTTTTTAAAAAGCAGAAGAAAATAATGAATTTTACATTAAAGAAAATATCTTAATATGTAATATCAGTATCTTTGTCTTATACTGAATCATTTGTTATTTAATATTTACTTATACAGAGGGGGCAATAAAAACCAGAAAGAATGGAATAACCATTTTGCAGAATAAGAAGCTGCAATTCAGAGAGGTGAGATCACAGGTTCCCGTTTACTCAGCACATAACAAACAGACTGTACACGAACACTGGGATCTGTACGCTCCAAAGCCAGTTTGCTGAAAATGCTTCTTAGACCTGGCAGAAAGCTTTGGTTTTGGAATGCTCTTTCAGGAGGCAAGAATAAATGTGTTCACTACAACACAAAACCAAAGAATTCCAGGTGCCATCTGCTCACAAATTCTTGGGAACAAATATCCACCACTGATGCTTCCCTTCTACAATATGGAAAAGCAGGAAGAAGGAAGTAAAGGAGAGAGACTACAGTTAGCAAGAAGCCTGGAGCTGAGCAAGCATTACCCATCTTCAGGGTCTTTGTTTTTCTAATGAAAAAAAAAAGTAGTCTCAGCCCACAGTCTAGCCCAGCTGTCTACAATGATAAATGATGGGTCTTTCTTTAAATTTCCTTTCTGCTCAGCATAAGGACTGGCCAGACTGGATATGTACTCGACACGGATAAATGGCTTTGGCAAGCCCACCAGATTGCCCACGTGGCAACAGATGGTCCAGTTCAAAGCTTTTGTTGTGCTAATGTTGGAACTTTCTGCTACCTGAAGCAGTTATCATTTCGTAAACAATGATGCTGCCACTGTTCTGTGGATAAATTGTCCTTTATACTTTTCAGAGCCTGCTAGGAGTGTTGACAGCTTCATGATGGTATGAAGAGAATCTCCAGTCATTCAGGTGTAATGGTACCCAAAGAAACACTTCATGGAATGGGGAAGGCAGACATGGGCACTATATTTGGCTTCTTTTCATGTACCATATGCATGTCCAAACACTATCCCAAACAATGATCAATGAGAAGAAAGAAGTTTTTACTTTGTTTAAGGGTCACAGTGAGACCTGAGGAAAAATTGTTCCCCTGGAATATTTACTTTGTCATAGTTTCATTATAGAAACCATAGCAATGAACAATAAGAAAGGAATTAAGACCACTATGTTCAAAGTGATATCATGATATTATTTAATTATTGATGATAGTAGTAGTAATAATAGAGAAGTAATAGTAGAAATATTTTTAATGAGAATATTCTTAAAATCAGGCATTACGCTGAGACCTTTGCATAAGTTATTTGTTTATGATTCTTGCAAGAAACTTATGAAGGAACTGAGGAGTGGTGTGCTAATAAGCTAGTTTTCTGAACAGGAAATGGTGGGTGGAGCTTTGCTTTTTAATACTTGCTGATCTCTGTAGTGTAACTGTTCCTCCCAGAGCCAGCTTTAAGCTGCCAACAGTTTAAAATCCTGCTCACAAAACTCCTGAATATTTGATATCAGAACTGTCCAGGCCAGTTCTAGTGCATCATTGTACGCAGGTACAGAGAAGTTGTTTGTTCAAGATCATCCAGTTATTAAGAGGCAAGATTAGGATACCCACCTAGGAACATGATCCCACCTGCCTTGTACGTGTCCCATCATAGCTTCTCAAACTCCATAAACTCATTAGCTATTTTAATTCATGAAACATCTATGAAACACACATGAGCAGAGACTTCTGACTCTTAGGATTTAAGGAGTCTACACAGTATGAGCTACCTGCTAGATCAGAATTCAGACCCTGCCTGCCAGAGAGCCACAATAAAGTTCTCATTCCTCTACTTTGCCCCTAGTCCAGCCAAAAACAAAGAGGAAAATTGATTTCTCCTATCTCCATTTTTTCCAAACAGCAGTAACAAAAGTAATGAATGTCCATAATTAACCTACTTCTCTTGTTGAAATTTCAAGCACTGGTCCTCATAGGTGATACATTTGGGAAAAGCGGCCCTTCTGGGCTCCTCAAATCACACCATAGTATTGGGATAGAGTATCCCACCTGCTTACTAGGTTAAATACTATTCCCTTTTATGCTGTTATGGAGTCTAAAAGTATATACAGACTCTTCAGAGAGCTTCTGGTGAAGGGTGTTGGATGGCAAAGAGCATTTCCAATAAGACATTTACAGTAAAATAACATCTCCTTGAACACTGCAGAAACCAGTCAATGAGTATGAACCTCATAGTTGCCAGAAGCTGAGATTCTAGGATGTGCCCACAGGCCACTCCCAACTCATGACAGCCTCTGTGACCAGGGAACACAACCTGGCAGAGAGAAGAATACAAAAACCCAAGTGGGTGAGCCCATCAGGTATTAAAACTAGATTTCAGTGGTTCCCTGACTTCTTCATCAAATCATAAGCTCTGCAATCTAATTAACACATGATAAATACTAAATGAAAGAATGAATGAAATGCAGAAAACGTCATTAAAAGGAGTCAAGAAACAGGTCAGAAATTAAATGACCGTATTTGTTGGCTATACAAGAAGCAGAGGTGTAGAACATACTTATTCTCATTTTACAAGGACTTTTGCAGGGAGGAGGAAGAGAGCATAATCCATTTCATCAATCCCATTTGTTAAATTATTTTCAGTTGCATTTATAATGAAACCTTTTTGCTTATGCTAACACAATTATGTTTATGTTGAAACAAAACAAATTTCCTTCTGCCATTAAAAACCAAATAATTATTTTATATCTGTTTCATTCTCTGTAATCCACTCATAATATAAGCACTTTACATAAAGAACATTTAGGTACTTTAAGAAATGCACCAAAAATCTTGCAAATGCAGTGCCAATTCCTTAAGGGATATTCCATCCCTAAAACCTTCTGATTATATGAGATTCTTTTCCCTTGCAGGAGAGTTCAAGATTTCCCCAAACATAAGGTTAACAGTTTGGGTTGTTAGTGTTGTTCTGTCTCCCTACCCCCTATTACTACTGCAAAAGAAGGTGCATTTTTCTATCCACGTGTTTCTATCTATAACTGCAACACTCTCTTCCCCAATTCCCAATGTACGGAGCCACTGTTACAGACAAACAAGGAGTCTGAAGTAGAGAGAGGGGAGGTTAGAAATGAGACCCCACCCTAAAGGACAGTTCTACATGATCCCGGCCACACAGATGCAGTGCTATCAGCATCCAGCAGGCTGCACGGCTGGCTGGTGAGTTATTGCCCTGGTCACCAGTCCTCCTTTCTGTAGCATCCTGTATGTGTAGGTGATAAATCTTAGGAACCCAAGGGAACACAATAGGCTTCTATCTGCTGCCACATTATTTTTCTTCTATTTCATTTAGGAAAGTGTAAGTCTGGACCTTTTAATTTTTTTTTTTAATTTTGGAACACCATTTTTTTTTCAGTTCCACATCACATTTCCTTTTCTGTGTTCACTTTTCACAGCTGAGTGTTTTTAAAGCTCACCTCCATAGAAAATGAGACAACAGAAAACATAAATAGGGTACAATAAAGATGAGAGAAATGCCTGCATTTTCTGTCTCTACAAATGTCAATGTGAAGGTCCAGGGGAGTCATACACAGCTTCTGCTCGCAAAAGAAGCAGAAGAGAAGAGAACCCAAATCTATTAAGAACAGTTTGGGCCAAGATTTAACCTATGATCTCCAAAGATTAAGGCATGTCATGAGGGTCAAATGCATTAAACTATCAGAGTTCTTGGTTTCAAATCCCATTTGACACACTTAGGTCATTTAGATAAATGACTCAGTTTCCTCATTTCTTAAACCAGACGTAATGCTAAACCCTGCACATAAGATTTTCTGCAGTTGTTTACATAACATTTGTATAACCTTTTATTACACATTTTTAAAAGTACAATTAAGTAGCATTTAGTACACTTTGAATGTTGTCCAAACATCACTTTTATTACTTCCAAAAAAGGTAGTTTTCACTACCCTAAAAGGAAGTTTCACTCACATTGAGCCATCACTCCCCATTTCTGCACATCCTAATTACAATCAACCATTAATCTGCTTTCTTTATATGTAGATTTGTTTCTTCTGGCTACTTCATATAAATCCCATCAAACAATATATGATCTGCTGCATCAGATTTCTCTCACTATTCTGACTTGTATCCGGATGACCCTTAAAGTCTTATATGCTCATAGAAGGGGCTCTTTGGAGCTGAATGGATCTAGCGTGTGTGATACTGGAATTAAGGATGTGTGGTATCAAATTAGTCCACTGATTGATTTAGCATAGTTGTGGGTGTGAATAATGGAAAGGCCCACGCTGGGTGTGAGTAGTACCACCCAAAATGTTGGTAATCTAGATGGGGGAAATGGGAAAGACAGGTTTGAGGCTTGCTGCTCATTGCCTTCTTCTTGCAGCGCCATGCACTATTTCTCCTGTGTGATACCCTACTGTCATGCTGCCCGGCCTTGGAATTAGCCTACTATGGACTGAAAATTCTACCAACTATGAGCTAACTAAACCTTTCCTCTTCTAACTTTGGGTGTCAGGTACTTTGTCTCAGCAATGAGAAAAATAACTAAGACACTCAACATGTTTTTCAGTTCATCAGTACTATCGTATACATCAGTACTTTATTTCTTTGTATAACTAATATTCCATTATATAGATGTACCACATTTGTTCATCTATTGATGGATATTTGGATGGTTTGCCCTTTTCAGCTATCATGTTCACTATTGTGAACATTAATGCACATGTATTTGAATTTCTCATTTTAATTCTTTTGGGGTTGGCTTGGTTTGAATATAGTTTATCCTCTCTAAAACTTATGTTGAAGTATAACACCTATTGTGAGGTACTGAGAGAGGAGAAACTTAATTCAACTATAATGGGTTATAAGTAGGGTCTTTGCAAAGTGAGTAGGTTAGATAAAGCTACCAAGGCAGAGAGTTTATGATTGAATGCTGCTGACTTTATAAGAGAGAGAACAAAACTCACTCTTTCTCTGTGTCCCCTTCTCCCTCCCTCTCTCCTTCCTCTTCCCTCCTCTCTCTCCTGCTTTCTCTTCCTGTCTCCCTCTCTTTTCTTTTTCCCCACTCTTTTCCCTCCCCCATTCCCTCTTTCTCTCTCTACCTCTTTCTCTCTCTCTCCCCCTTTCTTGCCCTCTCCTTTCTTTCTCTTTCCGTTTCTCTCCCTTTTTCTCTCCGCCACTGCAATATGACACCCCATAGCACTTCAGGGACTCTGTCAACAAAAATGTGATCACCAAATGCAGCCCCTTGACTTTGGGCCACAACTGTTAGACAAAGTAAACTTTTCTTTAAAATTTGTCCAGTCTGTGTAACTATTATTAGCAAAGAAAGCATACTAGTAGAGGTAATATTCAGTCAAGTCTCATTATTTCCAGTAGTTATGTTCTATAAAGTCACAGAAAACACTGAATTAGCAAGGATTAAATCCTAGGTTCCTAGAACAAATAGATATGTCTCCATATCTCACATAGATTATTATCCTAAATCCAAAAAAGTCCACCTGGTAGATAGTACACTGTTTTGTAAAAGAGAAGATAAGGGTCAGAAGCATTTGGAGGACACTCTAGAGGGCGTCCCACCAATAGATACCAAGACTGGGATTTAAATTCTACTCAGCTGGCGCCAGCACCAGTTTTTTGCACTAATCACATTATTCCCTGTATCCCATGCTGATTTTGAGATCTAAAACATGAAAGCAGATCCTTGTTGGATCGCCTCTTCCAACATGTGTGTCAGGCAACTCAATGCTTTTGTCACATGTATATCCGTGAAAATAGCCCCAAAGCACCACAAATATTGATTTGGGGACTGCAAATGATTTTCACTGATGTATTTGCTGGTACAGAATTCAGGCATAAGGAGAATCACTGCACCTAGGAGTACAGTTGTTCTGCCATATAGTGATATTGTGTTTAGCTTTCTGAAGAATAGCCGACCCGTTTTCCGCCGAGGTTGCACCATTTTATGACCTCACAACGTGACACATAAATCAGTTGATAATTTTTGGACCCTTCGAGCAGTGTTGGGAAGTAGTATTAGTTGCTGTTGATTAAATTAATTATTTAGGCAATGTTGCCAAATTGGCTGCCAAATTCAATTCTTTGCCACTCCCAGGAGACAGAACTTACAGTGAGATCATATAGGTAATGTGAGGGTACTAAGGGGTCTAACTCAAAAGAGAAAATATTAAGTCTTATGTCATACAAACATGACACAAATCCAGAGAAGAATGTGTCATTTGTTTTCACACTTGCACACATACCTGGTGCCAACCATTCAATGCTTACTCAAGAGATGAATGTATCACTTGTTTAAAATTTCATCATTTTCTTTAGGATATACTTGAACAGGTTTGCTATAGAAATTTAATGGAACATAGACAAGTACAAGACAGTGTGACTAACCTGTAACCCCACAATTGTGTTTTAGTATTTTACTGCCTTTCTCTGTTTTATGCAATTAAGAAGATACAATTGGCAGTTTTGTAACCTAGATTTTTCACACAGCATTCTGTTAGCATGAAATTTCATGTCCCTAAAGAGTCCTCGGACTCTTGATTTCAGATACTGCATGGGGTTTCGTTATCTATCTATGTCATACTTCATTCTTTCATTGATGAGAACTGGTTCCAGATTTGTAGTATTATTAACAATACAAAACTTAAATGCTTTGTGGATAAAGATATATACAAGTCAGTGATTATTTTCACAAACAGAACCAGATATAATTGCTTAATCAAAGTTTTTTTAAAGAGTTCTTTGCATAGCACTACTTTGGGGAAGTAATTTTTCTGATTGGGGGTTTGGATCCATATTATACCTACATTTAGTGTATACTTCTATTTTCCTCTTATTTTGTTTGCCATTATGCTTTCACTGCTGAAATTATTTGGTACTTTTCTTCCCTACTCCATAAGGATAATAATTGAACTCATTCATTTTTCTAGACCTCAACATGCACTAGTGATATACAGCAATGCCAAGATGCATACACATGCAGTAGAAGTATTCAGGAAGTGCTCAGATAGAATTAGAGGCATTAATGGATAAATTTCATCAAGTTTTTAACAATTTTCACTGTTACTACTACAGATGAAAATGCATGGTCATCAGCCACCCTTTCACCCAAAGCAACTTCACCTTGCCCCTTCATAGGGTGATCTCAGCTAGAAAAATAAAGTTGGTGCTCTGATCAATGAAAATTGACATCTTCTTATTTTATTTTATGTTTCCTTTGTTTTATTTTATTTTATGTTTCTTGATTCCTAGGCACATTAAAATTTTTCCTCTATTTGCACTAGATATTAATTCCTTTGCTAAATACTAATTCATATTTTTGCACACTTTATTTTGTTTCTCTGTCAAATTTATTTAACACAAGTATGTGACTATTGACAAGAGCATTTCAAATCTGGGCCCCAACCTTAACACTTAACACTTTGTTATCTTGCATGAAATTCTTTCTTCAGCTGCTCATGCATAGGATGCAAACATAATTTCTCCTGGAGTTGGCATAAGGAGCATCCATCAAGCTCTTCTCAGTTTCTCTATTGTTCATTCCATAGTGGTAGACCAGCTGAAGGAACACAGGTGGTGTTCTGCAATCCTTCAAGTTTCACACTTTGAGTTGGAAAGGATAAAGGAAGTTGGAAGGAAAAGGCTAACTGCCTGCAGCTGTGTCAGACTCGAATTTGATCTGGGTTCAAATCCCACCTGCGCCCTTCATAAACTGCTGCGAAACTAACACTTAGATGGTCTTCTCCCCAGATTTGGGTTTTTTTTTTTTTTCATTTGAAAAATGTAGGATAATCTTAGCAGGCAATTCATAAGTTGTTATGAGAATTATCTGAGATAAGATAGGAAAAAAGAAAGGAAGGGAGGGGCAAGATGGAAAGAGGGAGCAAAGGAGAGAGGGAGACAGAGGGAGGAAGAGAGAGAGAGAGAGAGAGAGAGAGAGAGAGCACTTATTTCCCTATTGGTTGTCGTGAAGGCTCCTTTTTAAAACACTGTGTGCTCACCAAGAGCCTGTCCTCACATCCAGGGCAGTCTGTAATCCATCACTGTTGCCTTCCTTGGAAGCTCTTATGAGGAGTTTTAACAGTCTCTGTTCTCTGTTGGCTGGAAGCTGATGGAAGAACTCTCCTTATCTCCAATATTAGAGCTTGTAGAAAATCGATACAAGGGTATAACATCCTTCACCATCATGCTTGATAATAAAGCCTAACTCGAAAATGAGCAGAATGGAACATCTTAGAAAGCAACCCATATATCTAGGAGTAAGTTGCCCCCATTGATCAAGGCATATAAAGAAGAAGATGATAGCTACTAGCTCTCATTAAAAATGGAAAAACAGTCTGCAACCTCTAACTTGAAAAACTGGTCATATGGGGAGCAAAAGTATAGGATTTGCCTGAATGTTGCTTTTGTTTTTCTTTCTTCTTGCATCTTTAAGAAACCTGCTGTAAAGATAGTCCTCTTAATTCCAGCAGAAGACCATACAGTTCTGAGCCTTTTATAAATGACATTTGCCCGATAGGCTGATTTACTAAACATGATTGAAAACAACAATCAAGCCAAAAGTGATAGCCAGGGAAAAAAAAATACAACAACAAAAGCATTAAGAAACGAGACAGCTTTCCAAGGCTATGAAAACTTATCCAAAAGGAAATATATCACTCAAATATTTACAAAATTGCCAGTGCAATTCAGCCTTCTCAGTAGCAACGATTTTTATGTCCTAAAGAGAGTTTGTATCTAGAGGTAATTGTGTTCTGTAGCAGTTCGTAAGCCTGGGCATTTACGCTAGCAATTCCAGATTTATAGGAATAGAAGAAATTTCCGTGCATGATATACTGTACAAATTGTATGTAATAACCACAATAAAAAATTTCATTAGGCCTGCTATCACCAACCACCAATTCCCTGGGGAGAATTTATGTGCAAACTTCAGTTCCGTTTACCATCTGGGATATTCGTGGGAGGATGGGAGCCCCGGGTTCCTTGGGAAAGATAAGGGGGCACATATATCCTCTTCATCTCTTCGCTTTGGGACTAAGATTTTAGAGAAAGAAGGCCTTTGTGTCTGGGAGAGTAGAAATCTAAACATGTCCCTTCATGGATTTGCTCCCTTCTGCTACGTAGCCCAAGATCATTTTAGCAGCTGTCCTTAAATTTTGCAGCTCTCAAATCTGAGCACTAAAGTCCTGTTGCATATTTTATGCAGCCCATCACTGAGATGCGGATGCAGATTTCCACAGTTATAGGAGAGGAGGCAGAAATGGAAAAGACAAATTGGGTCATCTTATAGTTTGCAGCTGTGAAATCCATTTCAAAATTGCGTCTTGCAGGCCTGGGAGGCTTCCCTGAAGTCAGTGTAGATATAATCATGGTGTCGCCAAGGAATAGCATTTAACCGGGCTATGCTTCTGGGCAAGCAGCATATGTCCCCATAAAACCTCCTCTTTATGACCAAAGCTTCTGTGCATATGCTGCAAACAGAGACAACCTGGATCTTGCCTTTGGTGAGGGACCAGGAAATTAAACACCTCAGCACCACCACTACTTTGCAAAACAGGAAATGGCTTTTAATAAGAAGGACCTCCTCCTCACAGCATCACCCATCAGGCCTCCCCCATGCTGCTGCACCTTACTGATGGGCACACATCTGTGTCTGGCATCGTCCAGGTGCTGAGTCTACAAAGTGGGGCAAGCGTATCGCTAGTTTGTCCTTGATGGGCTCAAGATGAGGAAGTTACAAGAGGAAGGGTAGTGGGGACTGGGGCTTTGTGAAAGCAATGGGATTCTTCTCATAGTTTGATAGCAATCAGTCAAATCCATCCAACTGTTACAATTTATTCACCAGGTTCCAGGTCCTTATATAGAATTATCATTGTGCACATATAAGCTCAAAGCAAACTAGGAACCCATGTGATAAATATGCATGTACTTAAATGCCAGGAAACCAAAAGGTTAAAAGATCCCTGAAGATATTTGAGTGTTTACTTTAAGCTGGATGATATGCTGGACAGGAAGGGTATATATATATATATATATATATATATATATATATATATATCTCCAGGAAAAGACCCCAAGCATAACCATTGCAATGACATAAGATGTAAGTATCACTAAATTCAGAAACTATAAACATGCATTATGGTTACATGGCACTACTATTTACATGACATTATTTTTTATTGTGTACTGTATGGGGAAATTTTCATTCATCTCCATTCTTTGTCCTCACAAGTCCACAGTTATCTCCATTTTACAAATAACTAAGCCAAGTCTCAAGATGCTTCTGTAGCTTGACAAAGGTCACAGTGCTAGAAAGGGACAAGGGTGTGATTTGAGGCTAAGGTTACCAGCAGGACATTCCTTCCCATACCATCTCAAATTGTCTTCTTCTCTTGGCATGCCAAGTTCCGGTTTTGAGTGGGATGGATAGTGAATATTTCAAAACAGTATAAAAATAATATTTCTTTTTGGGAAGAGCTATAAATTCCTCAAAGCTGAAGCCATATGAAGAAAAGATAACAAAGATTCTGACATCAAATGGTCTGAATTTCAATCTGAACCTTGGTATGTGTCATTTTGCAAGTGATTTGATTTCTCTGGATTTTATTTCCTATCTATAGAGTAGAATTAATGAAAGTTTTTAGTACTGCCATGTGTATTTGATGCACATTTTTGATACAGGACAATGTAAATTCTTTTGAAAGCTATTAATTGTGATTAATCAAGAAGCTTTTGATTTCTGGAACAGAACTAGCATTTAAAGGTTCAACCTAAACAATAACGAAAAATGACTTTCTACTGCATCCCTAAAACATTAGATATCAGTGAATAGAAACAGAGACAAATGTGGGTTTCTCAGAAGCTCAATCAAATATGAGGTATATTTACCAGGATCTGAGCATGTTCAGTGTATAGTGAAATACTTCTCCAATACAGAATTTGGTTTTAATTCAGTTCCCAGCTATGTACTGGTACCTGCCACTATCAGAATCATTATGCACTTTGAGGAAAATAAAATGAAATGAGGTACTACCCAATTCCTGTTTAATGGGACTCACAGTCAAGTGGGTCATCAGAGCCTGGGCAGCATGGGCTTGGCCAAGAGAAAGCCTAGTTTGTTCTTGAAGAAAGGAATTCAAGGTGACACTAGAGGGCAGAAAAGAAAAAGTGGGTGGAGGTCATAACTCACATGCACAGTTAGAAATACATACTGTGGATAAAACCCTAAAGGAACTGAATGGCATACTGAGAGATTTCAGCTTCAGCCTGTAGATGAATAGGGCTCAAGAGCTGAGGTGCTTCATGCTCTATGTATTGAAAGTACAGAATGTTCATTAAGATTTTCTATTGAAAATGATAGGAAACTTAGTGAAGATAATAGATGGAGAAGAGGAGAGGGTCCAGGGGAGCAAGGGAAAGAGAAAGAGGATAATAAGGAAAGAGGAAGAAGAAGAGGGAGAGAAGGAGGGCAATGAGGAAAAAGGGAAGGAGAAGTAAGGGAGGAAGAGAAGGATTAGTATTAGCGAAATCTGATTCAAAGCAAGAGTATCTTGGATTATTAAATAATATCATCATGAATCTATCCCTCTTCTTATTTCTGTTCTATCTCCCCTGGGTGGGTTTTATTCCCAGGAGAGATCTTCCCAAGTGGTGGTAAACAAGGCCACCAGCATTTCTATGATCATTTGATGTCTTAGCTCCTGCCTTATTGATAAGACACAATATTGGACACCCACAATTTAAAAAAGAAGAGGACTATTTTGGCTCACATTTGAGTCCACAGCCAGCTGGCTCCAACTCAGGACAGTATGGCAGAAGAGCTGTTCACAGCATGATAGACAGGAAGCTGAGCACAAAAGGAGGATGAGGGGGATAAACTCTTGTAGGCCACACCCCCAGTGATTCTCTCTTTTGATTAGACCCCGCCTCCTGATAGCAGGCCACTTATAAGCCACTATCATCCAGTATCTGCTTGGTATTTATTCCCATTCCCTGGCTTGGATCATATGCCTCCTTTTGAACCAAGATTCAAGGGCAAGGATTTGAATGTTTTTCTTGCTCAATATAGGGCCATGTAATCAGCTTTAAAATGAAAAAGGTAAAATAGCTGTTTGTTGTTTACTCAACCACACAGGAAAGGAGTGGCAGGAACCTGGTTCTAAGAAAAGGAAATGCATGACGGTGTATATACTACATAAGATGGGTTATGCTTCTGAAATACCAAATTACCTCACAGTCTAAGTGGGTTGGAAAAAGCACAACTGTATTTCATCACACTGCATATTTATTGAGATCACAGTGAAAGGCTGCTTTGTTTGCATGAACTTTACTCAAGCCTGAGGAGAACGCACTTCTAACATTCCAAGATTGCTGAGCTGGGAAAAGTGGGTGTACTGAGTTTCATACTAGCTGCTGAAAGTTTCTACTCAAGAGCCGCACATACCACTCTTTAGTTTCTCTCCAAGGTAAGTCTCCAGGCCACATCTAAGTACATAGGGAAATGAAGTTCATACCAACAGGTGCCTGGAATGGAGACAGACTGAACATATTTTACTGAACAGTGTCAAAGTGAACAAAGGCAAAGAGAGAAGGAGGGAAAGAGAGAGAGAAAGAGAGAGGGGGTAAATCAGCTATGATAGAAAAATACAGTCTGTGTAAATTTGTTTAACAAACACCTTGACCTGGATCACTTGGATATTTTTGAACCAAAATCATTACAGTAAAAGACACCTTTCCATTAACCACCTTCAAAATACTTCCCCTTGCCTCGAAACATGTATACCATCATTCTTGTCACTTTCTGAAACAGTTCCGAAAGTCTTCTTTCCTGAATGTCTCCAGTTATGCTGTCCTGGCTGCCTCAGTGTCCTGAAACCATTCAAAATATTCACATTTTGTGGTCATTTTGAATTTGGGGAACAACCATAAGTCACATGATGCCAGATCCTAACGTTTTTACAACCTTCTCTTTCTACTGGATAACCCATGCCAGGAGCATTCTCTGCATTTTTTAATCATACTTTGTAAAGATGTGAAAGAGGACTTCCAGAACTGCTTCAGAAAATCGCAAGAAAGATGGAACAAGTTGTGTGAAGTGAGGAGGTGTATTTTGAGGTGAATTAATGGCAATGTGCCTTGTGTTATAATATTTTAAATGTAAACATTAACCATATTTTTATCTCTCCTTATACATATACTTCAGGGATATATCAACACAAATCTCATTATTATTATTTATGAAAATAATTAATGATTTATCTGTGTTCTTATTTGAGAGACAGAGGCTGAAACAGATGGACAGACAGACACAGAGAAAGAGAGAGATCATGATAGCCCCAAAATTCCAAGATTACACCAGTTCATTTCATTCTCCATTGAGATAATTCTGTATATCCTTTCAGTTTATTCATACCTTGATGACGTGAGTTTATTGACAACATAAAAATACATCAGGCAACACAGAAATTCATCAGATTATTATTTTTGACAAACTTTACTTTAGAGAGCCAAGAATATTGAGGTAATGATTCATTAAGAAAAAACAATTAACTACAAAAATTTCCCCTCTAAAAATAACATGAGTCCTTCATCCGCAGGGAACTGCCTGGAGACCGGCATCTGGGCCAGGTCTGTTTGGGCCCATAACCCCGCCCTTCACCCCCAGGAAGTCTCCCAGAAAGCAGCATCACGGCCTATCTGTTTGGGACCCGAAACTCTCGGACATGCAGAGTGGCCCGGGCTGTTTGGATCAAAAGTCTGCTCAGACCGGCATCTCAGCGCGACTGTTTGGGACTGGTAGGCCCGCCCTTCATCTGCAGGGAACTGCCTGGAGACCAGCATCTGGGCCAGGTCTGTTTGGGCCCATAGCCCCGCCCTTCACCCCAAGGAAGTCTCTCAGAAAGCAGCATCTCGGCCTGTCTCTTTGGGACCCGAACCTCTCAGACCCGCAGACTGGCCTGGGCTGTTTGGATTGGGAATATTATGGAGACTGGCATCTTGGCCAGCTCTGTTTGGGACCGGGAACTTTTCAGAAACCAACATTCTGGCCTGACCCTTTGGGACCTGTAGGCCCACCCTTCACCTGCAGGGAACCCCCTGGAGACCTGCCTGGGACAAAGCACTGTGGCCTGCCTGCCTGAGATTCCACAGGCTCCGGAGTTACCACACCCAGCATTCCCCTTAAAAATTAGGGAGCTAGGAGCCCACAGAGGGGAGTTAGGACCCTGTGAGGAGGCCAAGAGCCTGTGGGGGAGCCACTGCCCCTCCAGGAACTGAGGGTGTAAGAGGTAATTCACCACACATGCAGAGAAAGTTTTGGAACACCGCTCAAAGTAAGGAAATACAGAAAAATGACAAAAGGAAAGACCAAAAAGCAGGCTCAAAGCCCTAGCCCTCCCCCAGAAACCTTAGAAGCTGTGTACATAGAAGAAAAAAGAAGCCATACACCTGAAATGTCTGAAATGATATCAAATGAAATAAATATGCAAATAGGGAAAGCTATGGAGAAATTCAAATCAGAAATACTTGCCCAGGTAAAAGAAGAATTGATAAAAATAGTGAAAGAAATAGTGAATGCATCTAGTGAAAACACAGCTAAAAAATTA
>PVJX010028078.1:0-24225 GCA_004027295.1 Dolichotis patagonum
GGAGATATTCACTCTCTATCATATTGACTCTTGTTTTCTTCCAAATAGTTGTCCAGATTGTCACATACAGGGAATTCACATGAAACAACCTAGTATGGAATTGATCTGAGCAGGACGAGGAGGGCATTTCAGGTCTTCAAGACCAGACATTAGGGAAGCCAAGAATGGCTGTCATAGTGTCTCTCATTCTCCTCAAAACTCGATCCCCAGTTTCAAAAGAAAGCTTTCTGCTGAGATTGGAGTAGCACATGCCTGTAATCCCAGCACTCAGGAAGGTGAGGCAGGAGTATTGCAGCAAGTTCGAGACCAGCCTGGGCTACAAACTGAGTGGAAGTCCAGCCTGAACTGCATAGTGACATTCTGTTTCAAAAAAAAAGAAAAGAAAGAAAAGATATTCTTTTTTGGATTTTTAAAATTGAATTAATTTTATTATATAAATATGTATACATAATAATCACATTCATTGTAGAGAATTTGCATCTGTACATGATATACCTTGACTCCCATTTTTCTCCATTTGCCTCCCTTCCCTTCAACCCTTTACCCTTTCCTTATTCACAAAAGTTTGTTTCTATTTTATATTTTTTACTCATTTTTGTATTTTCCCTTCTTTCCTTTCCCTTTCCCCTCCCTAGTTCCTTTTTCCTTTTGAACAGTTTCTTTCTATTTCACAACATCTGTTATACATTTTAGCTCTTACTTGTATTTTCAATTTCTCACACCAGAGAGATGATGCAATATTATTTCTCAGACGTGCATGCCCGATTTACTTCATTTACTAATATTGTGTTAGTCCATCCACTTAGCTGTAAATGTCTCAAGCTTTTTCTTCTTTATCACTGAATAATCATCATATTTAAAAACACATTTTTCTATACATGCATCAGTTAATGGACATTTTGGTTGTTTCTATGCTTTAACTGCTACAAACTGTGCTTCTATAAACCTGAGAGCACATATATCATTGTTTTATAATGCTTTTAATTCTTTTGGGAAGACACTAATATGGCAAATAGCTGATTCAAATGGGACCTCTAATCCTAGGTTTTGAGGAATCTCCACACTGATTTCCACAGCAGTTGCACATGTCTATACTCCCACCAACAATGGAGAAGGGCTCTTTTTTCCACATTATCTCATCAACACTTGATATTGGTTGATTTCTTGATGATAACCATTCTTTCTGGAATGAGATGGAATCTGAGTGTTGCTTTCATTTGCATCTCTCAAATGAACAGTGATGTTAAACATTTTTCCTTTATTTATTTTAAAGAGGGTAAAATTAAATGTAACAAAAAAGAACAAAACAGATCATAAGAAAACAATTTAAGAAACACAGATTTCAAAGCAAGACCACTGGAGATCTTCACTGTCTATCATATTGTTTGTTGTTGTCTTCCAAATAGTTGTCCATATCTTCACACACAGTGAAGTCATACTGAACAAAATAATATTAAACTGATCAGAACAGGATGATGAAGGCATTTTAGGTCTTCAAGACCAGACAATAGGGAAGTCAATAATGGCTGCCCTAATGTCTCTTGTTCTATTCAAAATAGCTGTCCATACCTTTACATATGTTGAAATTAAACAAAAGAAAACAGACTAATATCAATCTGAACAGAGAATAATAGTATTGCTAGATTTTAATTCATGACACTACAGAATTAGCACTGGGTATCTTAGTGTCTCTTTTTCTTCAAAGTATCTGTTCATTACATTGTGCATTATATAATCAATTCTCTTAAACTATTAATAGGTTCTACGCATACATGAGTCTCTCTACATGTATACCTATCCTTTCTGTATTAGAGGGAAAAACAAATCAAAAGAAGACAACAAAACATTCCTAGAAAAACATGGAACAAAAAAAGACATAAAACCACAATACTGGGTGATCTACAGTAGTTACTATGATGTCTCTTGCTATTTTCAATAGAATTGTCCATATCATCAGGCATAGTATAATTGAACATAGCAGTACATAGCAATATTACTAAAAACAAAACATTGGAGACATTATAGGACTTCAAAAGCAGTTAATAATCAAACTGGAATGGGTATCCTATTGAATCTTGTCATCTTCAGAGTAGTTGCCTCTACTCTCAGACTTGATGCTATCAAACATACCAGATTCGAGTAAAATCAGTCAAGACAAAACAGTGATCTAACAAACCAGATTCAAATAAGATCAGTCATAGTAAGACAGTGTAAGTAATACAGGGCTTCAGTTTAAGTTAACAGGAAATTAAGGATAGTTACCGTAGCATATCCTGCTATTTTTGGGATAGCTGTCTGTGCCCTCAAATCTAGTATGAGTAGACAGGCTGGAACAGAATAAAATCAAACTAAACAGAGCAATGTGGATTTTAAATCCTATACTCCAGTAACAATGTCCTCTGCCTTCCTTTTTTTTTAGACAATTCCTCCCCTTTCACTTTCACAGGGTACTTTGTATATTTTGGGTCCCACTAACTCTGTTAGTTTTTAGACTAGGGGGGCAACCCGCTATCTACTTAAGTGGTTCTGACCCTTTTTACCCCTGAGCTTGATCTTGAGCTGTATTCCTTTACCTATTAAAGCCTCAAGGTTTTCCTTCCTTATAGCTGAGTAGTTCTCTACTGCACAAAAGTGTCATGACTTTCCAACCTATCTGCAGCTGCTGGATGAGCTGTCCCTATTTCTCTCTGGTTCCCTGTCACATAAAGCATTGTTTTCTCATCTTTGACTTTCAGTTCATTAATCCACTTTCAGGTTGATTATATTTCCTATTTAGAGCATCTCGATGGACCCTATCTCCTGATCTACTCTGCCTATGTTTCTTTTTGTTAGTGTATCAAGGCCATCTGTGTTAGTGATTATGGCCAACCTTCTCTGTCTCATGTCTGCCATGCTATTTTTCTGCCAGTGATTGTCTACTTTTCTCCTTTATTCCATCTGCCCATTCATTGAGACCTCTCTGCCACTGTTCCTGGAAACCTGTTTTTTTTTCTCTCTCTAGAATGTTCTTCAGTATTTTTTTTTAGGGTTGGATTGGTGGTCATGAACTCCCCCAGTTCCTCTTTGTCATGGAAGCATCTTGTTTCTCCATTAATTCTGAGAGACAGTTTTGCAGGATACACAATCTGGGTTGGAAGTTATTTTCTTTCAGGGCTTGGAATACTTTGCTCTAAGCTCTTCTTGATTTAATGGTTTGTGTCAAGAAGTCTGTTGTGATTTTGATGGGTTTTCCTTTATAGGTGATCTGTTTCTTTTCTCTGACTTCCTTTAATATTCTGTTCTTGTGATGAATTTCTGGGGTCTTGATAATTACATGTCTGGGTGTAGATCTGTTTTGGTTGTAGCTGGTGGAGTTCGGTATGCCTCATATATCTGAATATCATTTCTTTTTCCTATGCTTGGGAAGTTTTCCTTAATTATTTCTGTGAATAACCTTTGTATTTCATTTGTGTTTATCCCTGCTTCTTCGCTCACACTTTTTATTCTTAAGTTATAGATTCTCTTGTCTTCTAGCCTTTGTATTGTTACTTCCTGGTTCCTTGTTATTTTTAAGAGATCTTTCCTTTCGTGATCACATATTGCAAATCTATCTTCAGTATTTGAAAGTCTAACTTTAGTTTCTGTCAAGCAATTTTGCCAGCTTTCAATTGAGTTTTTAATTTTGTAGTAATCTCTTTGAATCTGCTTCATGTATTCTAGATTTTGTTTATATTCTTCATCAAAAGTTTCTCTCCTTTTTCTGGGTTCCTCCATTCTTACATCTGTGTCTTCTTGCAAGGTGCTTAGCATTTCTTTTATTAATCTTCTTATATCTTGCTTCACTTGAGTTAGAATTTCAGTTTTAAGTTCATTTATGATGTCATGAAGATATTTCTTTATGTCGGCTGATGCTGTGTCCGATATTGCATGTTTGCTGCCCTCAATCTCTTCTGTATTTACTTCTCCTGAACTTATTTTCCCTGAGTCAGTGGCTGAAGGCTTTTTCTTGTTTCTTTCTCTTGTTGTGTTTCTGGTTTCTTTCTCTTGTCATGTTTCTGTTTCTTGTCATGTTTCTGGTTTCTTTCAGACAGGTGTATGGTGGAGGTCTCAGGTCCTTTCTGTACTGCTTACTGTTTTTTCTGAAGCATGCTGGCTAGAGGATTGCTGCCCTCTCCAGTTTGCTGTTGGTCTGTGAGGTGCACACAGGGGCGATGTGGGCTGGCCCCTCTCCTCTGAGCCAGTCAACCAGCGAGTGCCTTCACCATGTTAGTATGTGCCATGTAGAAGTCACAGGTTTGGGACAGTGTCGTTCCTGGCTATTGGGTCCCGACCAGGGACATGACCCAGCCCAAACAGATCCCAGCAGTCCACTTTGGGTCAGGAGCCCCCAGATGAAGCTACTGCGGTTCCAGGTTCAGGCCTGACCTGCCCAACTCCAATATGTTGTCCAGCCAGTCACCTCCCCGTGCAGAACCAAATTCTGAGCACTCACTGTGGGTCAGTGCCACTCTCCATGCCGGTTCCACTCTCTGTTGGGGCACATCCTCCCGCTGAGGGCTTTGGGGTCACAAACCCTTGATTTTGGTGTGACCACAACTTCAGCCCAATAGCGAGTCATCCAACACCAAGGCACCCAGCACAGCACGATACTGGCTCCAGTGAGAGTGTGTCTAGCTCCAGCCTTCTGTCCATGTTCTTTTTTTCTTTCTTTCTTTCTTTCTTTCTTTCTTTCTTTCTTTCTTTCTTTCTTTCTTCTTTCTTTCTTTCTCTTTCTTTCTTTCTTTCTTTCTTCTTTCTTTCTTCTTTCTTTCTTTCTTTCTTTCTTTCTCTTTCTTTCTTTCTTTCTTTCTTTTTCTTTTTCCTCAGTTTCTTCCTGGGTCCCTCTCCTTGTATTTGGTCTTCTCCATGGTATTAAATTCTAGTGTCTGAGTTATTTCTCTAAGAGAGGCTCTCTATCCTGCTACCTATCAATCCACCATCTTCCCAAATACCTGAACATTTTTCAAATATTTATTTGCCACTTGTAATTCTTCTGAGAAGTGTCTATTCATTTCAGATACCCATTTTTAAATTGGTTCTTTAAATTTGGGGGATCTGATTTTTTTTGTGATTTTAAAAATTTCTTTTAAAATGAAAAAAATTAAATGAAGATACAGACTTTCAAAACAATATAATAGGAAATTGACAATGGTTAATATGTACATATTGTTAGCTTCATAGGCATGAAAACATGATTAAGCAATGAAAACACAAACCATACTTTTTGATGATGAATCAAAAAGGTTGATGAAAGAGATTAATTGTATAATTATCTATCATATATTATCTTTTTCCTTCTTTCTTTTCTCCTTTCCCTCATCCCAGTTGTTCTTTCCTTTTGAACAATTTATTCTCCTTTCACTTTCACGGTATCTGTTGTATATTTTGGATCTTATTTACTCTTTCAGTTTTTTAACAGTAGGGAGACAATATGATGCTTACACAGGTGGATCTGATTTATTTCACTAATGAGTATGGTTTTGAGTTGCATCCATTTATCTATAAAAGTCTTGAGTTTATCCTTCTTTATAACTGAGTAGTACTACATTGTATAAAAAGACCACATCTTTTTTATTCATTTCTCAATTGATGGGCATTTGGGTTGTTTCCAAGATTTAGGTATTACAAATTATGCTACTATAAACATGGATGCACATAAGTTCTTTATATGTTCTAGATATTAGCCTTTTGAAGAACAGCTAGAAAAAACTTTTTCCCACTCCATGGGTTGTTTTTTGACTCTTCTGGTGATTAATTTTACTGTGAAAAAGCTTTCTAATGAGACCCCAGTTGTTGATTCTTCATAGTATTTCCCACGTGATTGGGGTTTGGTTCTTGAACTCCTTGCCTACACTTAAGTCTTCAAGTGTTCTACCTATTTGATCTTCCAGCAGAGTTATAGTTTATTTTTTTTAAGTTTTTAAAAATTTCTATTTTAAAGAAATAAAACCAAGCTAAAAATAAAACAGAATAAAGCCAATCCGAAGAAACCAGTAAGTAGCATAGGACTTAAAACAATAGGAAATCAACAGTGGTTACCATAATGCCTCTTATTGTCTTCAAAATAGCTGCCCATACCTTCAGATATAGCAAAAATTAAGCAGAATAGAATCAATAAAAACAAAACAATGAATGCAATAAAGGATTTCAAAACAAGATAATAGTAAATCTAAAATGGTTACTATCATATATCTTGTTATCTTTGAAATAGCTGCCCATGCCACCAGATATAATAAAATCAAACAAAACAAAACAGAATAAAACCCAACCTAAAAAAACAATGAAAATGATACAGGACTTCAAAGTAATATGAGAGGGAATTATCATTGGCTACCACCTTCAGAAGGAGATCCCTCATAGGTGCTATATTGCATATTGTTATCCTCTGAATAGATGATCAGACTATGGCCTTAGATGTGCAAAACCAATGAAATACTAAACACTTCAAGCAGTAAATTATATTTTACCTTAGTAGCTATCATTGCTGGGTAGCAATTCTCTGGATTACCTGGTTGCTTACAGTGGTGGTGGGGTTGGCTCTTCTTGGTTCCCAGTCTGTGTGCCAGAAGAAGCTGGCATCTTTCTCTCCCCCCAGAAGCCCATGCATGATGCTGATTCACAAGGAGGGCTTGCTTCTTGGTGATGTCTCTTTCCCTGCAGTTGGTGAATGGTGCTGACTCACAGGAAAAGGCTGGCATCTGGCTGTCCCCTCAGTGGCCCACACATGGCACCAATTCCAGAGTTGGAATTTCTGTTTAATATTTAGATCTTTGGTCCATTTTGATTTTAGTTCACTGCATGGTGATATGCATGAGTCTAGTTTTGGTGTTTGGCGTGTGACAACCAGTTTTTCTAGCACCATTTTTTAAAAGGCTGTCTTTCTTCCAGCGAAGCTATTTGACTCATTTGTGAAAGATCAGGTCACTGAGAATGTTTCCAGTTGTTTCCATATATTCTAGTCTGTTCCATTTACCTCAGGTCTGTTATTTTTATTTTTGCCAGTACCATGCTGTTTTCATCGCAGTAGCACTGTAATATAACTTCAAGTCAGGGATTATGATGCCCTCTGCCTGACCATTGTCACCCAAATTTGCCTTTGCTATTCTAGTATCTGTTTCCAAATGACTCTTAGGAATGTTTTCTCTAATTCTTTGAAGTATGATAAAGGTATTTTAACTGGGATTGCATTAAATCTGTATAACAATTTTGGGAGTATGGCCTTTTTCACTATGTTGGTTCTTCTTATTCATGAGCAAGAGACATCTTTCAATTTTCTGATATCTCTTCTGTCTCTTTTTTCTGAGTACTATAGGTCTCAATGTAGAATTTTTTACTTCCTTTGTTAGATTGATTTCTAAGTATTTCATGTTTTTCAATACTATTTTGAAAGGTGTTGTCCTAATACCTCTCCCAGTAAGTTTGTTATTTATGTACAGAAATGCTATTAATTTTTGATTGTTAACTGTCTTAGTTACTTTTCTCTCATTGTTGAGGCAAAATATCTGATGCCCAAAGTGAAGCAAGGGAAGGTTTATTTCTTACAGTTTGGAGGGTTTCAGTCCATACTCAGCTGGCTCCAAGGCAGGATGGCATAGCAGGGCAGCTGTTCATAGCCACCATAGACAGCAAGAGTGAACAGAGTACAAGAAAGAGCACACTTCCTTATCTCCCTTACATTGTATGTCAGCTCTGCCCCTGTGTGGTGCAGCACTCACACCACCAATCCCAGCACTAGAAAATGAACCAATCACCAATGCTAGATTCAGCTGCCTCCATGACTGCATGAGGCTTGGAGGGGCCATCTGAACATAAACTATAACATTAACTTTGCCCAGATGTGCTACTGATTCTGGTTATTAAATCTAGAAGTGTTTTGGTAGAGTTTTTTTGGATCTTCTGTGTAAAGTATTATTTCATTTGCAAAAAATGATACTGTAATTTCTTCCTTTCCTAGCATTATTCCTTTTACTTCTTTCTCTCATCTAGTTGCAGATCAATGATCGGTCAGAGAAATTCTTTAAATTTTTATCTACTATACTTTTTCATTTGTATGTTGATCTGGTAGGCTCCCTGAATAAACTATGCTTTAGAGACAATGTAGAAATGATCTGGGGTTAACAAGGAGAAGAACCAATGTTTACATTCTGGTATTGCTTTACCAATGAATTCTATCCTAGAATAAAAATTCCTGTGTAAGACATCCATGTGCATGTAGAATAAATGATTAATGAACAAAACATGAAGTAAAAAGGTTTTGACAATAAGCTGCCTCATATCAGCTTTTTATGAGTAAGCTCAAGATGCTTCATGTTATTGTGTAGTTCACTCTTCTTTTTGGAAATATATGTTTGATGATATAGGAGGCCGTGACCTTTGAGGATGTGGCTGTGACCTTCACCATGGAGGAGTGGCTTTTACTAGATCCATCCCAAAAGAAGCTCTACAGAGATGTGATGTGGGAAACGTTCAGGAATGTGTCTGCTGTAGGTAATGAATAATCATTGTGTCATTTATGAAATCAGAGCACATTAGTTGTTGTGTATCAGTGCAGTTTCCTTCCTTGGAAAATGGAAATATTTTTATGACTCTTCCAGCCATTGGCACATTGTACCAAGAATCTAACTGAAATTTGTTAATTTTTATGTACCTAGTGACTCATTGTTACATTTCTGTTTCTACACTCTAGAGAGAAACTGGAATGATCAGAAAATTGAAGATGAGTACAAAAGTTGCAGAAAAAATATAAGGTAATTTACACTCCCATAAATATGTTCCTCAAGTGTCAGGGTGTGAGCAAAATTATTAAAAGTAAGCATACAGTACAAGTGTGACTATGTTAATATTTCTTGAATTTCACAAAATTTCTTCAAAGACATCTACAAAATTTCTTCAAAGACACCTGTGTGCACCAACAATTGAATATTCAAAATATTACAGTGTGTGCTTTTTAGGCAGTACTGGCATTACATCTTGACATTATGTAGTGTACCAGAATAAGCAATTATTTTCTATGTTCAGGATGTAAAAGTGTATAAAATTGTGTTTAACAATAGATTAGAGGTGTGTATGAAGCAAATTTTGTGTTTAGACCATGAGTCACATTCAGGATACCTAATTGTACATGTAAGCGTGTTTTAAAGGTCACTTTCATATGAAATAAATTATGCAAGGAATGTTTTGAAATTTAGCATACACACACTTTGAGTATTTACAAACTGCTAACCCTGTGGAAGTATTCAAAATCTAAATGAATATTATGATAATAGTTGTTTTTAATCAGTCCTCCAATTACTTAGTCCATTCAAGTTTCAAAATATTAAAATGCACCTTCCTATGTTGGTTGTTGGTATTAATGGAATTTTAGTATAACAGCTTTGGAAATGCATATAGTTTCCTTAAAAAAGTAAAAATACAAATTTCATTCTATTGCATATATTTTCCTGGGTACATTCTCCACAAAATTAAGTAGTCATTTTACAGTGATACGTACCTACCCATGTTTGTAGCATCTATGATCTGGAAAAAGCCTAGAAGTCAATTCACAAATGTGGGCATTAAGAAAATACCAGATATTTTGGGAATGATGATGCATGCTTGCAATCCTAAGTTGAGCCAGTAAGATCATACATACTTTCTCAGCCCAGGCAACTTAATAACTGATAAGACTCTCTCAAAATGAAATTAAATAACCTGGGGATGTACCTCAGTGCTAATTCTCTGAGTTCAGTCTTCAGCACTGAAAAAAATGTTTTATGTGTATGAAGTGGAACAGTATTTGGACAAAAAGAGGAATAAAATAATGTCATTTGCCAAAACAATAGATGGATATTGAGCCATAATATTAATTGAAATGAATGACACAGCAATTTCAGAATCACATGTTCTATTTTAGATGAAAAACTCAAAATATAAGTTAAGGCATAAAATAAAGAAGAAATAGCAGAAAAGATACAGACATTAGGAAGAGAGACAACAGGAAGTAGGTGAAGGTTTTCAATGGAAGGAGGATGTAGAATCAAAGAGACAATATATCTATAGATAGATTAGATATCTATATTCCTCAAAATGAAAAAAAGTGTTATATATTGCAAACATCTCAACTATAAATATTCAAATAAATACTGCTTGTTTGGTAGAAACAGTTTCCAAGCTATCATTCAAAGTGTAGAGTAAAATCATGATCAATTATTCTTAGGGGCAGAAACCAGATCTCTTGATCAATCATTACTGTAAAGGCACTTTCAAATATGATTTATAGTTGTCATATTTGTTTATTTGTTTCTTTTTTTAAAGAGGAAAAAACCAAGGAAAATAAAACAATAAAATCAACCAAAATAAATCAGAATAAGTGATACAGGTCTTCCAAACCTTTTGAAATCAACAATAGTTACCGCAATGCCTTTGTTGTTTTCAGAATAGCTGCAGATATGACCTTCGGACATATTAAAAATCGAACAGAACAGGATAGAATAGAAACAATAAAAACAAAACAATGAATGCAATAAAGAACCTCAAAACAAGCCAGTAATAAATACATAATGGCTTCCATAACATCAAATAGCTGCTCATGCCATCAGAGTTAACATTAAAAAAAACAGAAGAGAATAACCCGCCCCAAAACAAGGAAAATGATATGGTTTAGGGGAAGTGGGATCTCCTCCCTGTAGGTCGTGGTTTTCTCCCTCCACAATCTGCAAATGGCACTGACTCATGGAGAGAGGCTTGGGTCTGGCTTTCTATGAGCTGGCAGCAGCCCGCGCATGGTGGGATCTTTTTCTGTCGGGCCTGGTTCTTTCCCTCTGCTGTTCACAAATCCATATTTGTTTCTTTTGCAGAAGTGAAGTTGTAGAAAAATTGTACCAATATGAATTATGTTATCAATCTGAAGAAATGTTTTTTTTTTTTTTTTGGTCTAACTGTAGCAAACATGAGGAGGCCTTCACTGAATCCCAATACTTTCAGAAGCATGCTAAGACAACTCCTGGAGAGAAAGCCCATGAATATAAGCATTGTGAAAAATTGTACTCTGATTTCACTGAAAGAAGTAACATACAAGAGAAGCCCTTTGAGTATAAGCAAGAAGCCAAAGCCTCCAGTATACTGAACTGTGTTCAAATCCGAGAAACACATCACAGTGAAGTGGATACACATGCTTGTATGCAAAATGGAAAAGGTTTTGATTCTCACCATGATGTTCAGATAAATGAAAGAGCACATATTGGAGAAAAACACTACAGTGAAGAATCCTTAGCTAGTAACTCTTCATTCTGTGAGCTTGGAAGAGGAGAAAATGGGGAGAATTCCTATGTGGGCAAACAATGTGGGAAAGCTTTTAGCAGACAGAGTGATTGTAAAAGACATGAAAGGACTCACACTTTGGTGAAACCCTATATGTGTAAGCACTGTGGGAAAGCATTTGGCACACAGTTTAATTGTCAAAAGCATGAAAAAATTCACACTGGGGTGAAACCTTATGTGTGTAACCAATGTGGGAAAGCTTTTGGCACACGATTTAATTGTAAAATTCATGAAACAATTCACACTGGGGTGAAACCTTATGTGTGTAAGCACTGTGGGAAAGCTTTTGGCACACGATTTAATTGTCAAAATCATGAAAGAATTCACACCAGGGAGAAACACTATGTATGTAAACAATGTGGGAAAACTTTTGGCACACAGTCTGTTTGTCAAAAGCATGAAAAAATTCATACTGGGGTAAAATCCTATGTATGTAAGCACTGTGGGAAAGCTTTTGGCACACAGTTTAATTGTCAAAAGCATGAAAGAATTCACACTGGGGTGAAACCCTATGTGTGTAAGCAGTGTGGGAAAGCTTTTGGCACACAGTTTAATTGTAAAAATCATGAAAAAATTCACACTGGGGTGAAACCCTATATGTGTAAGCAATGTGGGAAAGCCTTTGTTACACAATTTAATTGTAAAAATCATGAAAGAACTCACACTGGGGAGAAACCTTATGCATGTGATCAATGTGGGAGAAGTTTCAGCAGACACAGTCATTTTCAAGTACATGTGAGAACTCACACTGGGGAGAAACCCTATGCATGTAAGCAATGTGATAAATCATTCATTACAAAAAGTAGTTGTAAAAGACATGAAAGAACTCACACTGCAGAGAAACAGTTTGTATGTAAGCAAAGTGGAAAAGCCTTCAGCACACAATTTAATTGTCAGAATCAAGAAAGCATTCACACAAGTGAAAAACCCTATGTATGTAAGCATTGTGGCAAAGCTTTTGGCACGCAATTTAATTGTCAAAATCATGAAAGAATTCATACTGGGGAGAAACCCTATGTATGTAAGCAATGTGGGAAAGCTTTTGGCACACATAGTCACTGCAAAAGACATGAAAGAACTCACACTGGTGAGAAACCTCATGTATGTACACAATGTGGGAAAGCTTTTGGTACATACAGTTACTACAAAACACATGAAAGGGTTCACACTGGGGAGAAAACCTATGTGTGTAAGCATTGTGGGAAAACGTTCAGTGCACAAGATAACTGTCAAAATCATGAAAGAATTCACACTGGGGAGAAACACCATGTATGTGACCAATGTGGGAAAGCTTTCAGCAGACAGTCATTTTCAATTACATGTAAGAGCTCACACTAGGGAGAAACCCCTATGTATGTAAGCAATGTGAGAAAGCATTCATCACAAAATGTAGTTGTAAAAGACATGAAAAAACAACACTATAGAGAAACTGTATATGCAATTTATGTGATACAGCTTTCCCCAACCAGAATGGTTATCGAAATCATGAAAGACCTCACATTGCTGAAAAATAGTATGTATTCAAGTGATACAGGAAAGCTTTCAGCATATAGTAATTGGGAAATACCTGGCAAACTACCCTGAAGAGAAATTCTATTTACATAAGCATTGTTGAGTTGCATTCTTTGCACATTGATGTCATCAATTACATGAAAACAGTCACACTAAACATTGTGCAGCAGTCATTCTAAGCAATATGTAGAAGACTTCAGTTATTCTAGTAAACATCATAGACACTGAAAAGTAAGAAAGGAAATTAGTTGTGAATATATAAAATGCCATGTGCTAACATAAAAGCATTCATATTAGAGGGGAGAACTTTTTCTATAAGCAATATAAAAATATTTCAGTATACACAGTTAATTACATAATGAAAGAATTGATAGTGAACCAAAATCTGAACATATGTGTGTGATGTGGGAAATGGTTTACTTTTCTCAGTGCATTCTATTACATAAAAAAATTCACATGGGAGCAAACCCATATTCCCTAGGAAATCACTCAGTTCTTTTGTTTTTTTTGCATTATAGGACAAATAAATTTTAATGATTCATCATAAAAGCATTGACCAAAAAATACTGTTAATAAAATTTGTAAATAAAAGAAATTTTAAAACAGCAGTGCAGAAAACAGCATTAAAATGTTTGCATAATTGCAGTCATTTTAACATTTCCACATTCCTTTTAGAACACCAGCTATTAAGTTACAGAACCAGCAACTTACAGGCAAAAAAGACTACAAAAGAGACATAGAGCAAGACAACTTAGAAAATACTTCCTTAAAGTCTCATCAGCAGAGAATGGTTTTAAATGACTTAGAAAAAACCAGAAACCCTCAAAACATACTGAATTACATTTTGCTTTTCAAAGTGTTCAAAGATTATTCACAACAGTATGTGTACATTGAAGTGTACAGTGTTTATAGGCCATCATAATCCTCTCTGGTCCATCAGTTTAGATACATTTACTAACCTTGGTCTGTTGTCATACATTTTGCAAAGACTTGTCAGACATCTCAACACAAGTGAGGTGAATTTTAAACAAGCAAAAGAAATGCAAACATGAAAACAAATGAACCATTCAAACCAAATAGGCATTCATTTTGTTAATTATTATAACTGCTAGTAACATTATCTAAATTTAAGCAGCATTACCTATATTTTCATGTAATAAAAATAAATGAAATGACAATAGTGCAGAATGTATAATTTCAATTAAAACTGATAGTTGATATATATTTGACTGGATTTTCAAAAAGATTAAAACATTACATATTTGTTTTACATAAATGGATATGGCATGGTACTCATTCCTTACTATCTTTTCTTAGTACTAATTAGAAATTCAAAACAGTACCTATATTGAACTGATATCTCATGTAAAGTGAGAACTCTGTAGAGAATTCAGAAATTATCTTTTAAAACTGGTCATAGACATTATTTGCCTGGGCTTAGGTTTACTTCTTTGCTTCTGATAAAGCAAGAGAATCCTCATCTAAAAACAGCTGCTTTATAAAAGATAAACTTGCTTTGTCCATGTTTACTTATGTAGAAAGCCAGAAATTTTCCAAATACAGGTTCCATAATTATAGTGCTAATCAGTATATTAGCCAAAGATTTTTTTCTTTTCAACAAATTTATCCCTGACTTTACAGATCATAAGGAATACAGTATGAGGAGGCGTGTGTCTCAGTATTTATTTTTGATATTTATACTGCATAAGAAATTATCTGAACTTATCCACATAGTAACTTTTATAGTTGAAACTGGTTTTAACTATTAAAATTATATAAAAGGAAATTAGGGGTGTTGCAGTACTTGGATGCAAATAACTTGCCATCTGGTGTTGGGTTAGAAAATACTGTTTCATTTGTGCGGAGGAAACAGCCAAACATGAAACTATTCCTGAGAGTATCAACCAATTGTCTTGCAAGGCGCTTTCTTCTCTTCAGTTTGAAAACCCAGATTCTACTTATCTCATAAAATGCAGGTTCTGGTATATTTGAACATTGCCAGGCTCTAGAACGTTCTTTGGAGCCTGAGGTTTCTGGGCCAGTAGGCTCAGACAGGACATGGAAGGCTTGTTTGGTAGGCTCTGCAATTAAACACCCAACCACTCTCTGATCATCAGAAACAAAGAGAAAATTTTGGCTTTTTCTGGACATCTGGGAACAATTTTCTGGAAGCCCAATTCATAATCAACAGGTTCTTGGACACCTGTTACCTTTCTGATAGCATAACTTGGGTCACGTGGCAGAACTAACAGAATCTTTCCATTCCAAAACTCTGCCACTACTTGTTCTTTTCCAGCCTATATATTTGATTCCCTCCAGAAATCGGTAATGATACTGGATATGTTGCATTTCATCTTCTGGATTAGAAGTACTAAAGATTATGCCACAGGATTTACACATAGTAGCCCCCAAAAATTTCTGACCTGCATGAGTGATGAGCCGGTATTTTGTTTTTTATTTGTATCTCTGGGATTCACAGTTTTCTGTGTATTGGTCTGTTTCGAGAAGTTAATATATGTGGTATGTCCCACAGAAGACTCTTCCTTAGCTGGAGATCTTTTTTGTATTGCCTGAAGATGCACTGAAGATAGGATAGACAAGGGACTTAGGAGAAATTTTGTTCTCACCAAGAAAATCATCTAAAAAGGCAAATGCTTATTTTTATCAAGTGAATATTCCTTTGAAGAAACAACTGCAACTGATGAATCCTTATTAATTTATCTTGTTTTTTACTTCTTGCACTCAGCTCAATATTCAGTTTCTTTTCTAGTAACAAGCACTTGGGCACTTGTTCTTTCACAAAAGTTTTTCTTTCACCTACAGCCTCTGCATCACAATCTTCAGTCACTTCTGATTTATTCTTTTGGTTAAGACCCATTGATGACTTATTTTCCAGAGACAATCTTCTAAGAGTGACTTTTTTTTGACTAACAAAAAATGCTGCTTCACCTTGGAGTATAGTTAGTGGTTTTATTTTTTGGCTTAAAACCCAAGGAGTATTCAGATTACTTTCAGTTGAGTAACAGTCATTCTCTTTCTCCATAGCTGGCTTATAAGCCATTTGATTTTTTTTGGAATTTTTAGAATTTTTCAGTACAGGCATGATGTGATTATGACTTGGTTGATACTTAGTGGTTAAACTTTTCTGTGGCTTTTTTTTTTCTTGGTGCAGACTGGTTTTCCTTGCATTTTTGCTGCCACAACGGGAACAGATTTACTTTCATTATTAGTTTGTGGAAAAATGGATCTCCTCTGTCTTACCAACTTACTCTCCAGTGGCTTGAAGTACCACTTATCCTTATTGTGAAAGGATACAGTGGACACAGCAGATTTAAATGGTGAGCTGTGATCTGCAGATGGCAATCTATTTTTATTAGTTGTTCCCAGTGGACCTGAAGTGAAGTGGCTTTGTTGAGTGCAAGACATATTTTGTTCATTTGTCTCACTGCTTTCACAAGTATATTTTTATTAGATGATGGAAACAGATCTTCAGCGAAGTCCAAAATTAATTTCTTTGATTGGATGTCTAATAGGCTGTCACAGTCCAAAGAATCCTGCTTCCTCTTCTTTGGAGTAAAAAGTGCCATCTTAACTGAATTCCTCCAAGTGTCCTTGACCTTGCAGTCCCAGCTGGTTGCTCACAGGGAAAACCTGTACCTCTCAATTCTTTTATTTGCTTTGAAATACATTAAGGAACTCACACTAAAGGAAATCACTCATGGATATGGTGAGAAAGTGTTTTGTGAGTTCCATAATCTCAGAACACATACAGAAACTGACTGAAGGTTGGGATACATACAGTGTATGAGAAGTCTTTTTCATGACCTTTCATGGAAACATGGCCCTGCATAGTGGAGAACCTTGTATCAATGTGTATTTTGTGGGAACATCTGTAATCATTTTGGCGTTATTCATATTAAAAATAAATGCAGTACTGTGAGGAAAGAATCAATAGAAGAGTTGTATACAAGTCTTGAGTTGTCCTATATGTAAGAATGCATATTGGATTAAATCCCTGTGAATGTACATAGTTGTGGATTATAGTTTTATAACCTTCTGAAAATTTCTCACATACTGAAAAACCTACAAAAGTAAGTCAGATAAAAATATGATGTCATTTATTTCTTTAGAAAGTACACAACCAGATGAAATATCTTAAATAAATATATTCATCCTAGGGAACTGATATATTTCCATATCTCATCTTGATCAATATCTTAAAAAGATTTAATGAGTCTTGCTATCTTACTGGGAGATTAATTTATAGTGGGAAGATTTTTTTGATTGCCACTTCAGTTGTTTAGCAAGTTATTGGATTCTTCAGTATGATTTTTTTCAAATATGATGATTGAAATTGTATATATTTCTAGGAATTTATACATCCACTATCTATAATTCATAAAGTGATAATTTGTTGTTTGTTTTATGTCTCTGAAAAATTCTTGATTAGCCAAGTGCAGTTGTATGCCTATGTAATCCCAGTATTTAGGAGGCTGATGCTACCTGATCAAAAGTTGGTGGACAAGATGGGCCACACAGTGAGACGCTTTGTCAGAAATTAAAATATCCATGTTTATAATTATTTTTCATTTTCATTGTAAGTTTTGATGCCACTTTTTCCAGTTGCTACTCTCTGTCTTGCTCATCTTTGCCAATTCCCTTCTCACAAGCTTTGTGTTTTTCCAATAAACAGATTTACTGAATGTATTTCTTAGAGCCTTTACATTTAACTGCAAGTATTTTATGTAGAACTGTGACTTTATATGCTAAAATTATCACTTAATTCTATATATTCCTGAATTCATCTCATGACTTACTATTGTAACAAAAGATTATATAGTAAGAAAATTTTCATGAAAAACACATGAGTAGACTAGGAATGCAGTTCACTGGTAGAGCACATGCTTAACAGACAGATTCTGTATTCCTTCCCCCCACCTTGAAATAAGAAAAGCATGTACATGGGATTGTAAAGCTATTCATTTTCTATAGTTTCTAATTCTTCTTTATTGAAACTGAGACAATATTTATACTTTGTAAATAGAGGAACATTTCAAATTTCAAGATTTGGTAAAATTTACTTCTTTGGAAACATTTATTCTCAGTTTTTAAAATAGTCTCCTTAATGGCTAGAGTGTGAATATTGTAAAGTGAATTAGAATAAGGTGTATCATAGTTTGCATTTCTGAAACTTGTTAAAATTTGGATCTATGAAAAGCTACCTGTTGGTATGGTATGCATTACTGATTTAGCTATTTCTATCTTTCTGAAATTGTAAATGTTTTTAATGTTTGTGATTTTCTGCTTGTTGCCTAAACATACAAGATTCTCGTAAATTCCCCAACTGGACCTTGAAATTGTCATCCCCTTGGCTTAGATTCCCAAGAGGCAAAGTTTATGCTTGTCTAGCACTACCAATGGCCCTCTCACTTTCTTGAAAATAGTAAATAAGATGTCTTGACAGACCACCAATAATACTATATGAAAATAAATGTAAAACAATACACTTGAAGTAATCAATTAAAAGACAAACACTCTCAGTAGAAATATCTTATAAAATAACCCACTTCAGGCTGGGGACATAGTTCAGCTGCACAGTGCCTGCCAGGCAAGCACAAGGTTGTGTGTTCAATTCCTTGTACCAAAAAAAAAAAAACCCACTTCAAATATATGTTTCCTAAAACCTGCACATTAAGAGAAGAATTATACCTTGATCATCCATGCCTGTCTGCTATGGCTCCAAGTATGTCTCCTTTCCTGAAACCAGGGTTAATAAAACCCTGCTAAACTCTGCCTTTAATTCCTAAGTACACCAGTCTTGATTTACTCTATCACATAAGCGAATGCTAAAATTTTCACTGCCTAGGTAAGAGGAAAAGAGTAATGCAAAACAGATTACTCAATGACATATAATTCTCAGATACCCTTTCGCAAGTGCTACAACCTAAGTTTTCAACATTGTGTCTTAATTTTGTGTTGAATACCAGCACATACAACAGCTGTACTTTTTGGGAAATATTCAACATTATTTCAGTGTATCCTTTTTGAGGTCTCAGCATTCCCATGACAGCACCAGTTAGTTCCCTTCCTGCTGTACCTACTGAAATACTTGTTCACACAGCAGGGGAATTGGCTCATCTGAGTATTGTCTGGTGTGAATGCAGATTACACAAATCCATGTACCTGTACTTACCTGCTTTCTCCATCTCTAACAGTGTGTTCAGTGTGATCATCAGTGCTTGCCCACCTATGATGATACTAATTATGTCTCACCAGTTGGCCTGGGCTTACCAGATGTTTATGTTCCTCACTTTTTGTTCTCAAGGTTATAGGCTGTGCATACCATCAGTCTTTTTTCCCTGCTTCTATGTTAAAATAAGCTGATTAGACCCTGTGACTGTGGCTATCTCATGGATTTGTCCTGTGACGTTTTCAAGCATATAAATTTTAGTGGCAATAGTAGTTCTCTTCATTGCCTTGTGTGAGTCTACTATGATCTAGAATTTTTTCTGCCACATTTCTTCTCATGAAGTGAACCTGTAGAGATTTAGAAATCTTACTCACCATGAGTATGGTTTCATAAATGGTTTAGTGCATGTTGTCTTCTCCCAGGACTTTACTATAGCTTCCATCTCAAGAATCCCTTAGTCAAGCAACAGGAGACTGACTTCTCCAAGTATGCAGTCCACTTCATGGTGGCTGTCAAGATTCCCAGACTTCCATTGTTGTTTGCTTCCAATCCAAATTCAGAAATATCTAAAAGGAGGCTTTTTGAGATATCTTCCACATGAGATCAATAATCCTGTCACATTCATCCTCAGGACAAAGGATCAGAAGACAACAGGATGAAGACCACTCACATCAAACTCTCACCTAGATGTTTTGTGGCTTTGGGTACAATGAAGAAGAGTTATTGGCCTCTGCATTTCTTACTTTTTTGCTATTCCTTTGTCCTCTCTCCTTCCTCATTTAACCCCCTACCATCTTAGCTTTTTCTTCCTTGATTTCTTTCTCTTTTCATTCTTTCTCCCTACCTTTTTTGCTGCCTTTCTCCATTTTTATTCTTCCTTGCTTCCATTTCTTGCTCTGCTATCCCTTGTTCCTTCATTTTCTTCTCCTCAACTTCTCCCTTTCCTGCTTTTTCTTTTATTGATTAATATCAGTTGTGCTGTGAATAGCTCCCAAAATTCTTTGAGCATTTATTATCAAGTAGATAGTGTCTTTTTTTACCAACTTTACTAAAACTATGATAATTTACCATTTGATTCATTCATTTAAAAATATGCAGAGGCTTGATAGCTTCTATTCTGTGTGAAAGGTTGGCGGGAGATCCACAGGGAAAATGCTGCATATCCTGGACACTAAACATGAATTCTTGAGCCACCATCATGGAGGCTCCCTACCACTGGTAGCCAGCACAGGCTGGTAAAAGCAGCAGCCAGCCCTGCACCAGCACACCGATGGCCACCATCAGATACCTATAGCCAGCACTGGCCAAGAGAACCAAACAGTCATACTTTGGAGAAATTGTGTCCAATGTGGGAAATGCCACTACTACCCACTTGTACAGAAGAACCCAGGAATATGTCAAGATGAAAAAGCAAAAGGCATTCTCTGGGCTCCAACCAAAGGAGAAAAAGTCCACGATATGCAACCATGGAAGAGGTCAGGAGTCACACATCTGAAGTTTCTGAAGTGATGGCAACTGAAGTAAATAAACAACTTCATGAGGCTATAAAAGATATTAGAGCAGAAATGCTGTGTTTGATGTTGCATTATTGCTGCCCTCAATCTCTTTTGTATTTATCTCTCCTGGATCAATGTTCTCAGGGTTGGGGGCTGGGAGTTGTTTCTTATTTCTCCCTTTCGTCATGTTTTTGGTTCCTTCCATACAAGTGTACAGTGTAATGCCCAGACCCTTTTGTTGTTGGTTAAGGCTCCTCTAGAGGGTGCAGGTTACGAGCTTTAGCCCTCTTCAATAGGTCATCAGAGATTAGAGTTCACCCACAGGCAGTGTGTGCTAGCTCCTCCCCTCCTGGCCAGTCAACTCCTGCAGGCCTTCACTGCGCCAGTGTGCACTGATCTCAGGGGTGTGGCCTAGTCTAAGCAGATTCCACTATCCGCTCGGGCGAGGGGAGGCAACCAGCTGAAGCCACTTCCTTATGGAGTTAGGGCTGTCCTGCCCAAATCCAACATGTTGTCCAGTCGGTTACCCCTTTCCCGTGGGAGGGTCCCATTCCCACCACTCACCACGTGCCGATGCCCGTCCGGAGAACTGCAGGCCTCCCCAAACTGTGACTTCAGCGCGGTTGCAATGGGAATTCTAGGTGCCTCTTGGTGGATTGAGCAAAGGGCCAGTCCGGGAGAGCTGGATGCAGGGCTGTTCAGCTCCGCGCTCCAGCGGCTCAAGCCAGTCGCTTCGGCGCGGATCACTTGTTCAGGTCGGGCAGGAATTCAGGCGGCTCGAGGAAGGTGCCGTGCTCGCTGACCTTAGCTTCTCTGATGATAGTCCCAGGACCTCATATTTGAGTGGTTTTTTGCGGTTTAGTTTTTCTCTGGGTTGTGAGAGTCCATCTCTATCTGTTTGGGTCTCTCCAGGGTGTTTTATTCTGGCATTTGAGCTGTCTCTCTCAGAGAGGGTCTCTCTCCTGCTGCCTACCAGTCTGCCATCCTGTTCGCTATCCCTATCTTTGGTTTCTTTCGAGCAGTTTTGCCAGCTTTCTATGGAGTCTTTAGTTTCCTGATAATCCCTTTGAATCTGCTTCATGAATTCTAGGTTTTTTCTGAATTCTTCATTAAATTTTTCTCTCCATTTGTGTTCCTCCATTCTTCTGTCTGTGTCTCCTTGAGAGGTGCCCAGCCCTTCTTTTATTAATCTACTTATCTCTTGTTTAATTTGAATTAATATTTCAGTTTTGGTCCTGCTTACGAGGTCCTGAAGATATCTCTTTATGTCCGCTAACACTGTGTTTGATGTTGCATTTTTGCTGCCCTCAATCTCTGTTGTATTTACCTCTCCTGGATCAATGTTCTCAGGGTTGGGGGCTGGGTTTTTTTTCTTATTTTTCCCTCTCGTCATGTTTTTGGTTCCTTCCATACAAGTGTACAATGTAATTCCCAGACCCTTTTGTTGTTGGTTAAGGCTCCTCTAGAGGGTGCAGGTTACGAGCTTTAGCCCTCTTCAATAGGTTATCAGAGATTAGCGTTCACCCACAGGCAGTGTGTGCTGGCTCCTCCCTTCCAGGCCAGTCAACCTTTGCAGGCCTTCACTGCGTCATTGTGCACTGATCTCAGAGAAGTAATACTGTAGTGACTCACTGGGTCCCCACCAGGGGCGCAGCCTAGTCCAAGCAGATTCTACCAATCCACTCAGCGAGGGGAACAACCAGATGAAGCCACTTCCTTATGGAGTTAGGGCTGTCCTGCCCAAATCCAACATGTCATCCAGTTGATTTCCCCTTTCCCGTGGGAGGGTCTTATTTCCATCACTCACTGAGTGTAGATGCCAGTCCCCGAGAACTGCTCAGCTCCCCGATCTCCGACTTCAGCAAGGCTGCGGTGGGAATTCACGGTACCTCTGGGTGGGTCGCGTGTAGAGCCGTCCAGGCGAGCTGCACGCAGGGCTGTTCAGCTCTGCGCTCTGGTGGCTCACGCTAGTCGCTTTGGCGTGGATCGCTTGTTCAGGTCGGGCAGGAATTCAGGTGGCTCAAGGAGGGCACAGTGCTCGCTGATCTTATCTTCACTAATAGTAGCCCCAGGACCTCATATTCGAGTGGTTTTTTGCACTTTAGTTTCTTTGTGGTTTGTGAGAGTCCATCTCTCTCTGCTTGGGTCTCTCCAGGGTGTTTTATTCTGGCATTTGAGCTGTCTCTCTCAGAGAGGGTCTCTCTCCTGCTACCTACAAGTCCGCCATCTTGTCTCTGTCGTGAAATGATTTATTGAACACATGTAGATGGGAGATTGCAGAAAAGATAATCCTGGTCTGTTTGGGCCTGTAGCCCCACCCTTCACCCCCAGGATATCTCCCAGAGACCAGCATCACAGCCTGTCTCTTTGGGACCCGAACCTTTCTGACCCATAGAGTGGCCTGGGCTGTTTGGATTGAAAGTCTGCGCAGACCAGCATCTTGGCATGACTGTTTGGGACTGGTAGGCCTGCCCTTCATCTGCAGGGAATGGCCCGGAGACTGGCATCTGGGCCAGGTCTGTTTGGGCCCATAGCCCCACACTTTACCCCCAGGAAATCTCCCAGAGACCAGCATTGTGGCCTGTCTCTTTGGGACCTGAACCTCTCGGACCCGCAGAGTGGCTCGGGCTGTTTGGATTGGGAATATTGTGGAGACTGGCATCTTGGCCAGGTTTGTTTGGGACCAGGAACTTTGCCGAAACCAGGATTTTGGCCTGACTCTTTGTGACCTGTAGGCCCACCCTTCACTCATAGGGAACCTCCTGGAGACCTGCCTGGGACAAAGCATGGTGGCCTGGCCTGCCTGAGATTCCATAGGCTCTGGGTTGACCACACCCAGCATTCGCCTTACAACTTAGGGAGCCAGGAGCCCACCGAGGGGAGCTAGGACCCTGTGAGGAAGCCAAGAGCCTGTGGGGGAGCCACTGCCCCTCCGGGAACTGAGTGTGCAACAGGTAATTCACCACAGATGCAGAGAAAGCTTTGGAACACTGCTCAAAGCAAGGAAATACAGAAAAATGACAAAAGGAAAGACCAAAAGGCAGGCTCAAAGCCCTAGCCCTCCCCAAGAAAGCTTAGAAGCCATGTACCTAGAAGAAAAAAGAAGCCATACACCTGAAATGTCTGAAATGATAGCAAATGAAATAAATATGCAAATAGGGAAAGCTATGGAGAAATTCAAATCAGAAATACTTGCCCAGGTAAAAGAAGAACTGATAAAAATAGTGAAAGAAATAGTGAACGCATTTAGTGAAAACACAGCTAAAAAATTAGAAGCAAACAAATCAGAGGAACAAAGCAAACAGATAGAATACCTGAATGAACAATATAAGAAACAAACAGAATGCATAAAGCAGATTCAAAGAGATATACAAGAAATCAAAAATTCTGTTGAAAGCTGTAAAAACCGCCTCAATGAAAGTAAAGGAGAATTTCAGACCTCGAAGATAAGATTGCAGCCAGTGAGCAGGAAAGACAAGATCTTTTAAAAATAACAATTCAACACCTGCAAGGTGATGCAAAGAAAAATAACATAAGATTAATAGGGATAAATGAAAAAGAAGGGGACAGCCCAAATGATATCAAGAGGATATTTACAGAAGTAATAGCTGAAAACTTCCCAAACATGAGAAGAGAAACAGACATCTGGATAAGTGAAGCATATAGAACTCCAAAGAGCCATAACCAAAATAAAACTACACCCAGACACAT
>PVJX010028079.1:0-24228 GCA_004027295.1 Dolichotis patagonum
CTTTAGTTTCCTGATAATCTCTTTGAATCTGTTTCATGAATTCTAGGTTTTTCCTGAATTCTTCATTAAATTTTTCTCTCCATTTTTGTTCCTCCATTCTTCTGTCTGTGTCTTCTTGAGAGGTGCCCAGCCCTTCTTTTATTAATCTACTTATCTCTTGTTTAATTTGAATTAATATTTCAGTTTTGGTCCCACTTACGAGGTCTTGAATATATCTCTTTATGTCTGCTAACACTGTGTTTGATGTTGCATTTTTGCAGCCCTCAGTGTCTTTTGTATTTACCTCTCTTGGATCAATGTTCTCAAGGTTGGGGGCTGGGATTGTTTTCTTATTTCTCACTTTACTCATGTTTTTGGTTCCTTCCATACAAGTGTACAGTGTAATGCCCAGGCCCTTTTGTTGTTGTTTAAGGCTCCTCTAGAGGGTGCAGGCTAGGAGCTTTAGCCCTCTTCAATAGGTTATCAGAAATTAGAGTTCACCCATGGGCAGTGTATGCTAGCTCTTCCCTTCTGGGCCAGTCAACCTTTGCAGGCCTTCACTGCACCAGTGTGCACTGATCTCAGGGTAGTGACTGGGTCCCCACCAGGGGACCCAGTCAAAGCAGAATCCACCAATCCGCTCAGCGAGGGGAGTAACCAGCTGAAGCCACTTCCTTATGGAGTTAGGGGCTGTCCTGACCAAATCCAACACGTCTTCCAGTCGGTTTCCCCTTTCCTGTGGGAGGGTCTTATTCCCATCACTCACCATGTCCCCGAGACCTGCTGGACTGCCCGACCTCCGTCTTCAGGGCGGCTGTGGTGGGAATTCACAGTGCCTCTGGGTGGGTCGTGTGCAGAGCCGGTCCTGGCGAGCTGCATGCAGGGCTGTTCAGCTCTGTGCTCTGGTGGCTCAAGCCAGTCACTTTGGCACAGATTGCTTGTTCAGGTCGGGCGGAATTCAGGCGTCTTGAGGAGGGTACCGTGCTCGCTGATCTTATCTTCACTAATAGTAGCCCCAGGACCTCATATTCAAGCGGGTTTTTGCACTTTAGTTCCTTTCTGGGTTGTGAGAGTCTATCTCTCTCTGTTTGGGTCTCTCCAGGGTGTTTTATTCTGGCATTTTAGCTGTCTCTCTCAGAGAGGGTCTCTCTCCTGCTACCTACCAGTCCGCCATCTTGTCTCCCTCTCCATTTTTTACTTTAATAACTATTCACTCATTTTTTTATTCTTCTAGTTGAGTCCTCTGTTTTTAAAATATTGGGACAATGTTTTACAGAATATCTTCCAGTAAATCATTATTTGGATTTTTGTCTACATCTATTCTGTTATCTCATTACCTGTGTAAAATTTCCAAGGCATCTTGAAGAAGATAATTTTTCCAAGATTCATTTTCCTGTACTTCCCAGAAGAGTTGCTGCTCCTGGTACTGTGCCACTCATTTCTAGGGTTCTAGGATCTAAATGTTACATTCATCAAATTAAGCCTTTCAAAGAACCCATCACAATCTTCATTTTATATTACCAAGCAGCAACTTTAGTATTACAACCCTCAGATCAGTTTCTAGTATTGAAATCATTTTCTCTTTGTGATCTTATATGCCAGAAAATTGGAAATTATTCTCACTGTTTGTTTTGACTTTGGTGGTGTTATTGTTGGTGTCATTGTGTTAATATTATGAATAAGCTGAAAGTTTAAAAACATTATGTAAGCAGGGCTGAGGATATAGCTCAGTGGTAGAGTACTTGCCATATATGTAATGGGCAATTGCCTGAGTCAGGGCCCCAACACTTCAAAAAAATAACTGAAATAGATATTTTACTATCTTCCTTCCTCCTAGAGATTCAAAAGCATTGGGTTTGAGGGCTATGCTTTTTCTTGGAGGAAGAGGACATATGCCTCAGTTAATGGTGTTAGGTCATTCCATGATTCTGGGGAATATGGCCACAGTCATATTTGTTACTCAGTGGGGAGTTCATGAATGGAAGCAAAATTTTGCTGAACAAAGTGAACAGAATTGTTCATGAACAGAGTTGTTTATGAATAGTGGTACCACTCTGTGTGAGTGTTGGTTTTGGTGTGATATATATACACATATAGTCAAAGTGATTACCTGTTAAAAAAGAATTAAATTAAAGGGATTAAATACATTTCATTGAGACTAAAGATAGCAAAGATATTTGCTACTTTCACAGGTATTTTAGACAGAAGTACATAAACCCTGAGGCAAAACAATGCTTCATGTTTAATGTATTTAGAATTTTTTTCATAGTGTGAAGGGCAAGTATCAAAACCTCTTTATATCTATAGGTGTATATGTATCAAATAAAATAAAAACTAAAGAAACAGCAATGATGTCCACAGAGAAGGTTGCCTAGACACTGACTTCTATTCCTTTTTCCTGTTGCCACTGCTTACCAAACATTCAATGTATATGCCAGGTTTTCTACTGGTCATAAAAGTGAAAAGAATATAAAGGGAATTTTGGATTTAAATTAACTTATTGACACAATCAATAAATAATAATTTTCAATGTCTAGCATCTGGCTGTCTCGTATGGCCTGTTTTTATTTATGCTTCTTACACGGCAGCTGTGGACGCTAAAAGCAAGTGCTTTAATAAAGAAATCCAGGAAGAAGCTCTGAGTCTTTGAGCAACTAACCCGCCAAAGTCTCAGTGTAACATTACAATATAGTATCAATCAAGCAAGTCTTCATGGCTCTAGAGCCATTAAACTTCACCTCTCATTAGAAATGTTAATGAATTTGAGACTCTTTGTAATCTGCTACAGCTGTGTTTGATCCTTCATGCCTAGGACTCCTTTAGGACATCCTAGAAATGCAAAAATTTTAAAATTCCAACAGAAACATTTACAAATGGATATTTTTCTAGAAATAACATATAGGTGGCACTTCTGAGAATCAGAACAATCAATGAGGTTGAGAACACCAGTAGGTAAAGAAAAGAATATTTTAAATACTGAGGTATCAGAAACTAGGGAAGGAAAAATGAATAGAAAATCAGTTCTCATGGTGAATCTAAAATGCATAATGGAAGGAGAGAGGGAAGAGGTAAATTAAGACATCAAGAGACTAAACTCAGTCATAGCAGAAAATTAGATCCAAAGCTACTCATCTGCTCCTTGGAAACTGTAGCTAATTCATTTTTGAGAGTAATAATTACTTTCCTAAATGTGACCCAGAGTTGTAAAGTGTGGTTACAGTTAGCCCCAGCAAATCATTTGTTATTTGTAAATTTTATATAAAGGTTTTAGTATTTTTTGAATCATAATTTATTTTCCTAGGAACAATGAAATTTAATTGTGGCTGGCGGAGTTAGCAGCACAGTCTAGAGTGCAAATTCTGGGTCCAAGCTGATTTGGAGTGCATGTCTCAAAACCAAGACAGGGCTTGGCAGCTGTATGTAACATTATGGCATAAAGAATAAAAACAGAGTGGCATGTGGTGGTCAAAAATAAGACATTTGAATATAACAGTTATGAAAATGAGTTGTTATCCAGGCTTAGAAAACATATGCATCCCTTTATCTATTTGAGTATGACAGTATTGAAGCCAAAACAAAAAACTGAAGTTTAATCCTCAAAAACCATGTGTCATTGATTAAACATTTTAGTTCTCCTCTCCCCTGCCTAAACTGTTCTTTCCTTATTTGTCAACATACAGACCACTAGAAGTAAATACAAAATGGCCAAAAACCTCTCCTTGTTGGCCCTGATGTATGACACGCAACCGCACTTTCTCAGATAACACAAGCGGGCCTTCAGTTTAATTTCGCCACAATGTAGTAATTGATCAGGTCACTTTAAGAAGTATCTTCATAAAACTTACTTGTTTAGAGAAAACAAGGGAGTCAAATTCTTAATTGCACTTGTCCAGCCTGCTTTTAAATAATTAGGATTCCTCATGAGCGGTTTACTTTATTCCAAATTATTAATAATGGGCAATTAATATTTAGTTGATGAATGTGCCATGTGTCAGCTGCCATATTAATGCAATGTATTGGATTAAATTTACATTGCTGACTCCTACTGAAGACATGTTATATCCCTATCCATGAAATTTCGTAGGGAACAATTGGCTTTATTGGGCCCATGAACATTGTACTTCATGTAACATTTAGAAGTAGAATGTAGAGTGTTTACTGAATGGTACTCTGGAATTTTAATGGAGCTTGGAAGATACTGTTGAAAAATAAAGAACTATAAATGTTACAAAGGCTTAGAGTCATCCTGTAGATAAGTCCAATCACAAAATTGGAGATTTTCCAAGCATATCTTTTATTAATAATGTGTGGAAATTGTCTTTATGAGTCACAAAATTGCTTATTTTCCTTCCTTCAAAAGGTTTAAGCAGCATAGAATTAGGTATCTAATTCATGGACTTTCTTTGCTTTGAACATTTAATTATTTCATTGTCTTGAATTTCTTTAATAATTAGAAGTTTATAAATTGCCTACATACCTTCTAGTTCACATTTAAAAAGTAATTTAATAGATATTTCTGATGTCATAGATAATAAAATACAGAGGACAAATTCAGTGCTTTGTATAACACAGAGACGCCAGGGCAGATGTCAGAAATACAGTCAGATGCACTTTAGTCAGAGATAGGAACTTTTGAGTTTACCCTCTGATATTTATTTTAAGATACTGTATTTAGCTTTTCTTGAAACACATTCTTGTTTAAGTCTTGCCATTTGTTTAGATAAACAGAAGTTAGCATAACCTGGATAGGAAAGCAAAATGAGAGTAGAAATGTCTTCTTTGCTAACATTTCTGAGGTAACTTTTCAAAATCTGTGCCAAGTAACATACTCAGAGTTAAAAACCAGCAAGTCATGTGGATTTACTTATTTATTGTGCTAATTATGGAAGGGAAAATACATATTACTACCATTACTTTAATAGATGAGTGAAACAAACAGCTAAATTGTTATGAGAGATCAATAGTCAAATAGGGTACAGTGAAGTAATTTAAAACCAAAATCAGAGATTCAGCTTCAGACTTCATGGAGTATACGAACTTTCTGTCAAATAAGATCTTGATTTTATAAAAATTTTAACAAAAGCATGTAAAGAAAGTAAATGTAGGTTGCAGGAAAAAGTCACAGAGTAGGGGAATTACATTAAAAATGTGAAATCAAATAAATAAATAAGAGATTATAGTATATAAATTAAAAATCATGACCCATTTTCTAACAAAGAGTCAATGACTAGAACTTGTTTTATGCACAAGAATTCTTTAGACTAGTGTGTTAAAGAATCTATGAATTGAGTTTGATGGAATTATACTTTGTACTTTATACAACACAAGATAATATTTTAGGTCATATCAAAGGAATCACTGTGTTCTTAGAAAATCAGTGCATAGCTAAAGCCTGGTTTTGTTGGTCATCTATAACTGAGGACCTTAATCAACAGTTCACCAGTGGGTGTTTGGTACTTCCAGGGTAAGAAAGGAGGAAATTATACCCTCTGGCATATCAACTACCTTTTCACCAAACAATGATGACCCTCTAGTATGAGAGGGAAAGAAATCTATAACTCTGGAGATGAAGGTCATGATGTAAGTGCTACAAGAATATTTAAAGTTCAAAATATGGAAGAACAAAACCAGAATAAGACCATTGTACAGTAATGTGTTGAAGAATTCATAAAAATATTTATAAGACAAAAGCCACATGTTTTAAGTTGAAAGGACAATTGTGAAGCTCATTTCCTGGGTTCAAAGAAGTGTTTGTCCTGATTTAAAAAAATACACTATTCTAACATTAAGGAGGCATAGAGTTAAGTGATAGAAAAGAAAACACAATCATTCATTGTTCATTGCATGTTTCTTTTTCTTTATCTTTAAGAACTCTCTACTTACACAATATCTTCACAATGCATGTAAGTAGATATGTGTTTTTTACTTAACTTACATAATATTATAAGGAAGCAAATACAATTATACTTACTGTGATATATTGACATTCATTTGTATGAATTCTATGCTAATGATGTCTTCCTTCAAAAGGTAATAGAAATCAACAAGCTTCCTGTCATGTATACAACCCTAAAATTTTTCTTTTTAGCTATGGTCCCCTTTATAGTCTGTGATACACAGAGTCTTTTTGTCTTGGTTGTCTTCAACCATTAGGACAAGCTAATGTTCTGTTCAACAGACATGTTTTCAGACAGCTTTGTAACTTCTTCATAATGTGAATTCTTTCCAAGACTTTCAAATTGTTCTATGTAGATCTCTAGTCAGTTGCTAGTCAAAGAATAATACAAGGGCAACCTCAGATGAGGAGAAATTTATTTAAAAATCTTAAAGCAGCACACAATTACGTGAAAATAGAAATATCCATCCATTTTCCAACAGTAAATTCTATGAGATGAGAACCAAAAAATGAAGAATCACACAGGTAATCAAAGACAATGTTAAAAAAAAGGAAGAAAAAAAGTGATGCATCAGTTATATTTTCAAATGCTCACTAAAATTTAAATCGTTATAAACTAATCTCATTAATCAAAATTTTCAAATTATCAGATCAGTTAACTATCGAGTTCATTCCATAATCCATCTCCTGTAGGCTCACTTTTTTCCATCTTTTTTCCACCTAGAATTTGGGCTAAGTGTGTTGAGAGTTTATATCTTTAATATAAAGAAGAATGGGATCTCAGAGGTCATTATTCTAGATCTTCATGTATAATGAAAAATTCAATCAACAAAAAAATGTTATTTTTTACATTACTAGTTTTAGTTTTCAAAGTAAGATCTACTAAAGCACAATCTAAGCAGGTCTATAGTAGCTTCTAATGAGACACATGTTTTGAGAAAGATTGAGTGTCAGTTGACATGATCTATTCAGTTTGAGTAGCTAAGTTTTATATTATGCATGCAGTATTTGAAACATCTAAAGCATCAATTTTAAATTCATATGTGGAGTTTAAACTTTATGTCCTATCATAAATTTTTCATAGGTATGAAAGGGTCTAAATAAAGAGGATATGTAGGCTATTCGTGATGTAATGTTCTGGAGAGAGAGAGAGAAAGATACTTCCATGAACTGGGTTCTGTCCTATACAGTGTTTCTTGTAACTGAGACAGAAGTTAGTGTGAATTCCAAGGATGATCAGTGCAGTGAAGAGCCTACAGGCTGTGACATAGTTTGGCCAAAGGATGTGCCTCTTCTGAAAGTAATAATTTCAAGCAGACGCTATTCCTTCAAAAGCTTGAGGTTCAGTTTATGGGAAAGAAAATGAATTCTTCTGATAGCTTTGAAGTAAGAATGAGAAAGTCAAAATTTCATAAAGTAACACTATACACAATAAAAGGATAAACTATTGAGGTAGCTATCAAAAATTAAAATGGGCTTATAGTGAATTGCTAAGTAAGGATGTAAGTAAATATATACCTGGATATTAGAGGAAGAATGAAGCAAAAGATAACTAAAACTGCATCCATTTTTAAATTTTTTAATCTCTACAATTTGGTAAAATGAGTTATCCAAAGATATAACTATATAATTTCACATACATTTTAATTTGTAGATTGTATTTTATAAGTAGACATAACTAATTTAGAAGATGAGAACAGCATTTTCAAATTAATATAAAATAAATAGGGAAATCTCTAGTTAGGCTAAATATTGCTTTGCAAATTTTGAATCGCTTGTCGATGTGTGTATTTATTCTCTATGCTTGTTTTGTGATGTATGTGGTTAGCACATAGTTTTTTTTTTTCCTTTGGAATGTTCTAAAGATTCTGAAAACTGTCTCAATTCATGACTGTCTGTATAAATGGCATAATTTGAATTGAACTAGGTAATTAAATAATGGGTATACTATTAACAAGTAGCAGGTTGATTTTATTGGTAAATTAACTACTTTATTTCATTCATTATTGTCATAATACCATATTGATAGACTTACCTTGTAGTATTTTTTTCCTCCTGAAAGTAGCTACATTTTTTTCTTAAGATGACTTTGAAATACTTGGAAGCAACAAATATTTTGGAACAAATGTTGTAAGTAGCAAAGTTAAATCCCTGATCCATTGCTCATTTAATTTTGACATTTATTCAAAATTAAGAGGAGTTAGTGGGAAAATAAGTTTTAGAAGCAGGCATCACTGAATTCAAATTTGGAACATGTATTTTATTATTTAGATGAATCATTTCACTTTTATGAAACTTCCTATTAATACAACTTCCTATTTATACAATAAAGGCAAGTTTTTAAGAGTTTTATTTTTAGATCATGTTACTTTACATGATCTTAATTCATGGGGATTGAGATCATCAAGCGCACTGAGGCAAAAGCACTTTTTGGTGGAGTCTTAGAAAAACAAATGGTGTCAAAATCCCTCGTTATGCTTAAGATGTCTTAGCTCATACTTTGTGGAGGAAACTGTCTCTGTTTTTAGGAAACCTCTCTCTTTCACGTGCCTGTCTGGATCCAGAGCAAGATCAAATGTAAAAGAAACACAGAAAGGAACTTGTTTCCCACTTGTATCATTAGTTACACCACAAGACTCCAAGATAGGATAACAGTTAGCAGTTTCTTAGAAGGGCTAAGAATTGAGTTTTCACATGTGTAAATACTGTATTGTGTCCCTAGTGTGAGAAACTGAAGAACAAAAACAATCCAAAATCTACAATATATATTGTGTAAGGGTAAGAAACTGCTCAAAGAGGAAAAGTAACTGGGATAAGGAAAAAGAAGAAATAAGGAATGGAAAAGCAAAAAGACATAAATGTGTAGATTTATGTGTAAGATAGCTAAGATGACTATACTAATAATTGTATTAGTTCTTGGAAAAGAACGATTAATGCTCATATGATTAGATCAATTTTACATGTCTCTATCTAGTTATCTAAGCAATCCTTTTAAAGGTAACAATATACAATATTACAACCATTGTTAAATTCCTATCATTGTTTTGAGAATCTTTACTATTACTGTTTTGCATTTGTTGTTTTTGTTGCTTGTTTGTATCTTTTGCTTTTGCTTTTCCTTTTCTATGTTTTTTCTCTTAAGTAGAAAAAAAGAATTGAGAGTATTAATGTGAAAATGGAAACTCTATCATGCCCTTTGAATGCTCCTGTTCAGTTACAAGTGACAAAATATAATAGAGATTTGGAAATTTAATTTTTCATATCTCTAAAACTCTTGAGATTGTCTCCCAAAGAAGATACTATATGTGATGGCAAAATTAATTTTTATCTTGCCAAGTAGATGATCCCTATATAGATGACATTTACAAATCTTAACTATAATACCATCTACTGCATTTTGATTATAAAAAGCAGCTTGAATTAAGACATATGCATGCAGAAAATATACATGATTATATATGAAATGGTTGAGTTGTAAATTCAATAGTGTGTCAGAGACAGCTTAAAATGGTTCATGAGAGTAAATTTTAAAATTTTCAGTAACTTTAAAGTGGCTGTTAAAAATTTAATTGTATAAATATACCTTTAAATAAATCATTTAATATAATACAATCTCAAGGTCATCAGTTTTAATGATGTATTATATTTTATTATTTTTATTTTTGAAGTTACTAATTTTAATTGTTTCAGCATGTTATTAATACAATGGTATGATGTTGCACATATTTTTCTAATTTTCATTAATAATGTTCAATGCTATTAGCTTCTTGGGGAGATTTGTACTACCAAAATTGGCAAGCAGTATAAATCAGGATTTTCATTTGTTAGCTTGTTTTAAGAGTCAGCTTTTAAAAAACTGCTGTCAAACTAATGGTTTTGGTCTCAGATTTCAGAATGCTAACTGGCTTACATTTATCTAGGAAACCCTAAATTATAAATTTCAGGCTACATGAATTTCTTTATGCAGCACCACTCATCCTTATCTCCAGGAAAGACAGCCCTGCAGAGGGGAAGTCAGAAGACTCTTTCTCGGATTGCTGAAATCCACGGAGCTCCTTTCACTGTCAGAAAACCCTCAAGTACTGCACATCTTTCAGGTAAGACAAGAAGAACCAGAAACATGATGAACAGTCTTCAGGTGATTGATAGAAACACTTTATGTATTTTAAAGTAATTACTGTTTTCTGTCAAAATGAGCTTTTTTTTTCTTTATACTGAGTAGTCAGGTCTTACACAAGCAATTTGAGACTCCACTGAAGGTGCAGTTAGTTTAGGAGGGGCTTTGCTGGATTACCACTGCATCATGGTTGATCTATGGGAAATGCATTTCCTTCTATGCATCCCCTCTTCACTGCAAGCTTTCACTACAAACAACAAGCTGGTCCTTTGCTGAAATTCAATGAGAACACCAAGATATAATAACACAGCAAAATCATGAATCAACCAAGGGGACTCCACTGACAGCTTCATAAACAAGTACAAAACACATTGATCTTCATGCCAGCTCAATTTCTATTGCTGCATCAAAAATGGATTCATACACAGGTTTTCTGTCTACTAAGATGGATATAAAAGTGCGCATTACTCAGATACAGTGAAAGTTAAATTTTTGTTTTTGCTTTCAAACTGGAGAGTGAAAGAAAAAGAATCACTGATAACTGTGGAAGAGTCTATGACAAATTGCCTACTGTGTCCTCTGTGGATACCCCTCATAATGTACCTTCTGTCATCATTTATTTGCATAAACTGTATGTTATGAAGTATAAGACATTTGAGGATCCATCTTGTTTAATTGCTTTATTTTTGCATATAGCCTTTTTTTTTCTTTTCCATTAAGGCACGGAGTCTATTCTCTTCCTGGTGATACAATCATGGTGTTTGCTTTTCTTTAACTGAATTTAGGGTCATGGCAATATGGATCAGAGCTTACAAGATTTTTATTCACCCTCTGCCTACAGATATTCATAGCCTGTCTCATCATCTGCGTCTATCCAACAGATTGGCGTATTTGTTATAATTGATGAATCTATTTTGACACTTCATTATTAATCAAAGCCCATTGATTAATTTTAGGGTTCATTGTTAATATTATACTATGAGTCCTTTTTAAATTTGTAATGCTTTCTAAACACTATTTCTGAAAAATGCCAAATTATTTTGGGCACACTCTACTGTGAGATATATCACTAGGCCTGAACTTAAAATTTCAGGAAGTTCACTTGAGAAAACGATTTATCACTAATCTTGTCTCTGTATGCTATAGCTATAAAACATTATTTAATATGTGACTGGGTTCTAGTACTTGCCTTAGAAGTTAAAAGTGTCAGTAAAATAGTTATTTATGCTTAGTAAAAAGTAATGTAGTTTGAAGCACTCTGGAGGAAATTACAAGTGGATTAGACATCTTTCCATATCAAAGATAAGATTCATAATCTTCATAAACATGATGTTCTCAGGATTTTTGAATCATATTTTCACCTTTCTACCAGCATGCATTTTGATCTCATCATTCATTTTTTTACAATTGTTGGTAAGTTTATAAAGGACCCTATTTTATTGAAAAATAATTAAAATATGAATTTTGGAAATTCTGTAATATTTGCAATAATTTTTAAGTAAAGTTAGCATTCCAATGTTAGTATAAACTGTGAAAAAGCAACAGTTTTCACCTCTGATGTGTGTTTTCAGTAAGTTATATGCACAACATTTATTTGAGCTTTATTGGTTTTAATTTTCAATTCATTTCACTTTTGGTCATTACTCTCCATAAAAGAAAGACAAGGTTATAAAGGTAGAAACTCCTTTTTCTTCCCTTAAGTATCTATTAAAAAATATTCCTCTCAGTCATTCTATCATTTTGTACTGAGCTGACAGAATTCCATCAGAGAAATAAGTAGTTGGCATCCTGATCAGAGAGGATGTGTATATATTTATGCATTTGTCATCTTATAAACAGTAAAACCTCAGTATTACTTTTTATTTGAACCAATTTTAAAATATGTTACATACTGAAGAACTCGTGTCCTACATACACAAACACAGGGGTAGATATACATTGAGCCACCATTATGTGCTCTGTTCCAGTTGCAAGAGGTTTTGTACTTTTTTGTTCTGATCTTTTTGGTGATAAAGTATGCAACATAAAGTTTACTATCTTAGCCACTTTCAAGTGTACAGTTCGGTAACATTAAGAACTTTCATAATGTGGAAACATCAACTTCTATGTATAGATTTTTTTAACTTTACAAAACTTGAAGTCTATACTCATTAAACATTAGTTCTTCATTTCCAACTCCCATAAACCCTGGTCATCATATTCCATTTTATCTCAAATTTTTGAGCATTCATTATACCTCTTATGATTATATGGTATCATTTTATAATTCACCTAATACCCTCAGTATGCATGCATGCCAAAATGCATGTTGGGATTTAATTTTTGACTGAATAGTACTTCATTAAATGTAAATAAGATCTTTGCTTATCTACTACTATTCTTTGGGAATTAGGTCACTTCCACAGTTTAGCTATTATGAATCATGCTACTGTGATCATGAGGAAGATAGTATCTCAAAAACTAAGCTTTGAATTCTTTCTGGAGACTATATATGGATATAAATACAGAAATAGATATATTGGTATTTACATACATACATATATAGACACATACATACATACTTATGTGTACATACATATATCTGTGCACATATACATATACCATATATGTATATACATATACCTACATATCCAGAAGTAGAGTGATACCATGCATTTTTTAATTGCCAATTGTTATCTCTAATACGACTATGAATTTAAGTTCTATTCCATTCTCTTTTGATCTTGTCCCTTTCTCTCTATGCACTTATACTGTGACTTTCTTATTTCTCCCACATACATTTTGCTTTTGAGTATCTTCATCCTTAATGCCTAGATTGTCAAAGGAGAAATAGAGATAAATGAGGAGTAATAGCAAGACATGTCTTCTAAATCATTTGGAGTTGCCTTAGCTGAAAGAGGTAGAGCTCACAGCAATGAAGGCATATGCAACAGTATTGTGATAATGGTCTTAATTTTTTCTATACCTTTAGGAGCAGAAGGAGAATCAGTGATGAATACTCCATTTCTGAAATTGGAAAACAGTGTTGTTGTAAATATTGGTCCCACAAACTGCATACAAGCTTCTTTAGGTACAAATTCAGAGCTGCCTGATGTGCTGAGAAGGAGTGAGGGTTAGGTCACCACTGCACAGCTCAGAGCTGGAATTCACCGAAGTGAAGCCCCATTTAGCATCCAAGCCTCCTTCTGAACATTCCACACCTTTACGAGATTCCATAGGGCCAGAATAGTTACCCTTAATGATGCTGCTAATGTAATTTTCAACTGGGTTAAAAGATAGATTATTGATACGTCTCAATTTTACTTTAATGTATTTTCTAAACTTCTTACACAAGTAGATATGTAAATAGTTTAAATGATATATGTGCTACTTAGCCAAGGTACTTATTCTAATTAAAAATGTAATTTAACTTGGATTGTGATACATGCACAAAGAAGTATATGAAACAGCAGTGGTATGACCCAAAATGTCACATCAGGCTTCCCACATAGAGAAAACTACTGGCAAACCTTCCACCTTTTACAAGATCTGGATAAACTTAGCACTTGAAATAATGGTTTATAAAGCTAATTATTAAAGCATCATCCTTTGTCATCAATTAGTTAATTAATATTGAAAGTTGTTATAATTTACTCCCTCTGTTACTCCTTTGTATCCCCTGCAGGATCATTCCTGGTATTTGATAAAGCTTTGAATCTCACAAAGCCTTAATAGTGTCAGCTAGAGCTTTGATTCAGCAGCATAAGTGCCTGCCTGGCAAGCGTGAGGCAGTGAGTTTGATCCTTGGTACTGAAAAAGAAAAAAAAAAGCCTTAATAGAAATATTTAAAGTGGTAATAGTGTATTCTGTTTGGATTCTGGTGATGATGATACAGGTATACAAATGTCACTACTCACTTATCACTTAAGAACATGAATCATTTGTAGTAAAAATACTTAAGTTTCAAATAACTGATGTTTTTAAAAATGCCAGTGTTACTTATATGAGTTCACATTATGGTTACAGATATACTCCAGCTGTCAGTATGTTAGAGAGTTTTAATCTGCTTCCTGTGTAGTCTGAGTTGGTATAATGACTCTCGTACACAGAGGAATTACCAGCTCTTACCCCCAGGCTCTTGTGGTTGAACAGGACTGCTCCAGCTTCTGCGGTAATACTATATTATGTCTTTGGTTAATCCTTAGCAAAGACCAAAAAAAAAAAGGAAGGAAGCAAGAAACACAACCTAATTGTTTTGAGGCAATAATCAGCATTGTTGACATTTCCTATTGATCAGAATGTAGAAATAAACACAGACACTCTAATAGAGAAGAAACATGGATATTTATTCAGAGCCTGCAAGAGAATAAGCAACCAATCCTTTTATTTGCCAAAGACTCAAAGACAAGTAGGAGCTGAGAAGGTTTTATAGGAAAAAAAAAAAGTTTCAGGTATGATTAGGTTATACCCTTCTGGCATAGAAAGGTTGAAGGCAGGATACGTAGATGTGGGCACTTTATCTTATTTATTAGGAGACTGCATTGGACTTGTTATTTGGTACTGTGTTGTGCTTTTGTTTTGTCAGTCCTGAGTTCAGTTTAAGAGTAAGTTTAACAACAGCCAGTTGTTCATCTAGTTCTCACTGTTCTTGACCAATTGCTGTAAAGTTTGTGAATTGGTATCCACAATTTTTTCTAAAGGCCTTTGCATCAAAATTCTCTTTGTCATGTATTTGTTGGCCATATATATTTGAATATTAAGTCTATCAAGTTGGTCACATAGAAACACTGTGTTAGGAAGGAAGCTGAGCAATTTATTTGCTTTTTGTATAATAAATTCCCAATAAATATCATTTTCTAAGTAAAACAATAGCTTCCCCAGCCCATCCTTCTGTTTGGCCTTTCTTGGTTCTCATATGTGGATTAAAAACTCAAATATATCATGAGACATAACTTTGAAGTATGAACAAATTATTACTTATAATCCAACCTCTTGGATCTTGAAGTTACTGTATGTTTTCTTTGTCAGATCCATACATAATTTCTTCTTGGTGGTTGCTTCAATACATAAAATCCACCCAACATACAGTGTTCAAGTAAAATAACAAAAATGCAATTCAGATTTCTGTTATGAAAGAATCACATAATTGTCCTCATTAAATGAAGTGAAAAATTCTGTAATGAGGAAATTGCTAACAACTTTATCCTAGAATTGGAGCAAGTTTGTTGGATAGCACATCTTGCTGTCAGTGATTACACTGTTTTGCTGGTAGAATCTCAATCATTCTGCCTGTGGTTCTCAACTTACTGCAGAAAGATTCTTTGTATCATATTTTCTCTGGCTATCTGAAATGAACATTCACAACTTCCTTTCTTGGGCCACTCTACAATTGCAATTTATCATCAGTTTTGGAGGCTATAAATATCAAAGGCTTTCCCAATGGAAAATACTAACCATATATATAGACTATCAGGAATCAAACTCATGATTTTGCATTTGCTGGGAAAACATTTATGTCTTTGAGCTGTATTCGTGTCCCTGGGAATATAATTTTTACAAAATATTTCTAGGTTTCTCTGTATTGGAATGTGGGCAATCATAGAGCACTGCTATTAAGAAATAATTCCTAACCCTAAAAATCTCTAGATTTTATATGCTAGGTCTGCTCTTTTTCCACCAAAAGTTTCTTTTGACTCGATTACATGTGACTTGCCACTATTTCTTAACAATAAGTTTCAAGGGAAAGGAAAATATCTTTATTTCATTAGTGCTGCTTCACTGTCTCATTAACTGTTGGAAAACAATTTATAGAAGACATTTCATAAAGCTTAAGGGCACAATCTTGTATTGTGAGAGGCATCATTAGCTTCAGTTTAGTTTTAGACTCCTATTTTTACAGACCTCAGTTATCTTCACGTATAAGCTGTATATAGTCAAAGGCCATCCTTAGCAGAACTCATGTCATAATGATTTCAATAATGGCTACACTTTGATCAAATTCATCCCAAATTTAATTATCCATATGCAGTAAAATTCCCTCATCCCTTCATTATTGCCTTTAGAATTATGAGCTTTATTTAAAGGTGGAATTTTTATTTTAGCTCCTAGTTAGTAGAGGTTTTGGCCCATAATTGTTTGGCTCCAAGAAGTGGTATCACAGCACACAGGCCTGCAGAGGACAAATGGTTTTTACCAAGACAGGTAACAAACAAAGCAATAATCAAGGTAGGAGAATATATTCAGGTCCATAGTGACCTGCTTCTTCCCTTCAAGCTTCACTTCCAACATCAGACTTTGTTTTAGAATCATCAGTGGACTAACCAAGTAATACATACTCATGGTCCATGATCCAAAATTTCCAACTTGAAAGCATAAGCTTTTGGATGACTTCAAGATACAAACCATAATATTCCTACCTTGGTCCCTAAAATACCCTTTATGCGAACAGCTAGACCAACTCTAAGAGTTTTAGCATTGCTCAAAATTTCAAGTCAAATTCTCCTCTGAGATTTAAGGTAAACTGTTAGTTGCAAGACTCTGTAAAAATAAAAAGAAAGTTAAACACTTCCAACATTCAATGACATAATATAAACATCGACATTCCAAAACTGTAGATATAGAGGTCAAGAGAGGACAGGGATCAGAGCAAGACCAAAATACAGCAGGACACACCTTAAATTCTATAGTTCCAGGTCCAGTACCTGGTACAATCTGTGGATTGTACTCATGTCCAAATGACATGAGTGCCTCAATTCCTAAATAGTTTTAGCTCTCAGGGTTTCTCTCTTGATCCCGCTTTGCTCACTTCTGGAAGATTTCCTTAGATGATCCATATTCCTGGCTTCTCCACACATCTGGGGTCTTCACTGCACTTTCAGTTTCACACTCACAGATTCACACCTCCCCCTCTCAGGGCGCATTGCTGGATCCCCCGGGCAACCTCCAGAAATCTGAGTGGAAGCCTTCCCGACCCCATAACTCTTGTATTCTGTTACAGATTTTATTGGTCTATCATCTTACCATGTGCTCAGTGGAACACTCCAGGTGTTCAGACCATAGACCATATATTTTTTTTAGTGGACATTGTTGCACTGCTAATCCATGCCACATACATTAGATTTTCTTATAACAACATGCCATTCTAAATATTAAATTCTATATTATTTAAAATATTTCAGTTGACAAAGCAGAAATTCAATATATGTATTATATAAATAAATTTATCAATCTTTTATATAAAACTCAAAGTTTGTCATTTAAATTTATATGTTGTATTTAATATGATTTTAGGCTTTCTCTAGCTTGTTGCTTTATTTAAGATGTGATTTTCATTTTATGGTACATTATGACCTTTCTAATGTTTTCCACCTTTATAAACTAATTAATGAAAAAAGACAAGAGTTGGACTTGATCCATCGGTTTAAGACAAAAAGAGAAATTAGGTATAGACTAGATCTTCTTTGTATTTCCACACCTTGTGAGAAGGTAATTAGGAAATTCCAACTTCATTCTAGGCATAGAAGTTCTATTACTCATAATTCCAAATTGTTAAAAAAAAAGTTTATTAGGTAAAAGTAAATAAAGGTAAATAGAAAACCATTCTATACATGAAGAAAGTAAGAGAAGTAGGAATAATATATTTATAAAGTCTCTAAATTCTAGAAAAGACAATTGAATGTTTAGAAGTTGAAAAAACAAATAATTCAAAGGTATAAAATCTATGAAAATTATGTTCTAGTATAGGGAAAAAATAAAATAAATGTTTTTATAATTTTTAATAATGTGTGGAATGATGATATTATTTCATTGTAGATAGTAATTACTTTAACAAACAAGTAAAATCCTTACTTAAGCATGAAGCAAGAGGAATATGTAAAAAGCCATAAAAGGAAATAAGACAGATGTTATCAGCCATTATAAAATAATCAACTGATACAAAGATCAAATAAAGAGAGAAACACTAAATGATTTTCAAACTTACATTTTTTTTTATGTAAACTGAAAGATGCTAGCCAGTGTCTCAAGGAGTGGTTAAAATTTAACATAAAAGGTATTATCTCAATGGCGGGAATATCCAGATGATATGAATAGATGATTATCACAGCTTGAAAGTGGGGATAGATATTTCTTCCAAAACAGAGCAACATAAAGCTATAGGCTTTTTCACTATGATCTGGGTCTAAATACTGTTCTGCTTAATTAATATAAATGTCTAAGAAATAATCCAAACATACAACTAAGTCTAAAAGATCTGAGGAATGATTCTTGTTGCATTTCTGTGGTAACAGGCACACTTATATCAAATCTAGGAGAGTTATCTGCCTATTAAAATAAACATAAAATGAACAAACAAAATAATTCTTAAGAACATAATAGCATAATTGAGGGTATATTGTACAATGTCTAGGATGAAAATGTAAAGTTATTAGATATGTAGAAATAATGATCTTGTCTTAGTCAATTTAACCTATCATAAAAATGTCATAAAGAACATAGCCTATAAATAAAAGAATTTATTTCTTCTTTTTCTAGGGGACTTGTAAGTCAGTAACCAAGGTACAAGAAATAATTCAGTTTTGGGTGAAAGTCTACTCTCTGCTCAATAGAAAGACCTTTCTTACTGTGTCTTCATGTGGTAATATAATGATAAGTCCCATTGAAGTTTCTTGTATGAATTCTACATTAGGGCTTCACTTTCAAGACCTAAACATGTCCAAAAGGTTTACATTCTAATATCATTATTTTGGGAATTAAGTGACCAAATATTCAGACTGTAGAAGATCTTTCTTGAAAAGAAAGACACTTAAGTATGATACATTTCAGTGGGACCTAACTGCTGTATTAGCAGAATAGATTATAAAATAGTTACTAAAACTCAAAAAATAGTGAAAATACAGCTGAACATTAAAAACTAAACAGTATCAGCAAATGCATGCATACAACAAACAAAAACCTGAATAACTTGTAGCAATGTTGAACAAAAGCAACAAATCAGAAGGCATTACAATACTGACTTTGAGATGTACTAAAATGGTATAATACTCAAAACAGCACTATTGGATAAAAAAATAATAGGTAGACCAAGGGAGAAGAATACAAACCCTAGAATTAAGCTCTTGTATCTACAGTCAACTGGTATTCATTAGAGATAATAAAGACATGCATTGAAAGGACTGCACAAAGGCAGTCCTTTCAATAAATGTTACTGGGAAAGCATACATATGTAAAGGAATAAAACTAGATTTCTATTTCCCATCAGTTAAACAAATCAACTCAAACTGAGTTAAACACACAACCATAAAACCTGGAATTACGAAGATACCAAAAGAAAACCTATGGCTAGTGCTTCAGGACATTGCAGTGAGCCAAAATTTCATGCAAAAAATCCAAAAAGCATTAAAAAAAACATAAAGTTATGGGATTCAGTGAAATCAAAATGTTTCGGTTTGGCAAAGTAAACAATCAACAGATTAATAAGTTCTTTAAAATGGGGGACATTTTTAAATATAAACATCATAAAATGAATTACTTTGCAAATATAAAAAAGAAATACCACAAACTCAAGTGCAAAAATGAAATAAATAAAATAACCTAATTTTTTAAAAAAAAAAACAAGCAAAATACCTAACAGATATTTCTCCCAGGAGTATATTTCATATGGCTAGCAGTTCTATGATAAGATGTTCAGCCTCACTAATTGAGGAAACGCCAATTATTACAAAGGATATATCACCTCATCCGAGTAAAATGGTTATTATTTAAAAAAAAACAGACATGTTACGGAAATTGCAGGCAAAAAGAAAATCTATTGGAGAGTATAAATTAGCACAACAGTTATAGAAAACATTATGGAAGTTAACAAAAAAACACTCAAAATAGAACTACCATAGAGTGCTACATTCTCAAACCTGCTTTTATATCTAAAGGAAAAGAAATATGTCAAAAAGACACTTACATACATTTTATTTGGTGCACTGTTCGCAATATTGAAGAAATAAAATCTAAATGTTTATCCCTTGATGAGTGGATAAAGAAATTATGGTATTTATGCAAATGAATCTCTAGCCATAAAAACGAATGAAAATTAACTATTCGGTGACGCATGAGAAGAGTGGAGGTGAATATATTGTGTACAATAAACTAGGCAACTGAAGGTAAATATGTTGGTATCTCATTCATAATTACAGGATTAAAAACTTGATTTAGAAATTAAAAATACAATGGTGGTTACCAAATTCTGAAGAAAAGTGGGAGGGGACAATGTATCAAAGATCAATGGTAAGTTGCATCTGAAAGGGATACAAGTTCAATAGTGCCATTAAAAGTAGGGTAAAAAGAAATAACAATAACTCACTTATTGTGTATTTTAAAATCAAGGAGAAAGCATTTTGAATGTTTTCACTATAAAGAGATGGAAAATATTTAAGCCTATAGATATGCTTAGCATAATTAAATATGATGCAATATGTATTTTGAAGCCTCACATGGTAGATTCTGTAATAGATCCTTCTTAGATGTCTCTAAATCATGATTTGTCAAACGAAATTTTAAAAAGCAAATCTTGTTTTTGTGAGCAACATTTTACTAATACCCAGAAATATCAGTTTTTCTATCATTTATTTTCATATGGTATCAACAGTGACAGATAATATGACCTGAAAGTCTTAAAATATAATCTTGTCATTTACAGAAAAAATTGCCTCTGCTACAAATTTGGATGGTAAAAAATAGTAAGAATATATTATTAGCACATTTTTATTAATACATTTGAAAACTGATAAATATGCAACATCTTTGAAGAGAAATCAACAAAGTAACTGAAGAAATGTAAAAACATAACTTTTGTGCAGAAAAAAAATTGTCTTGATAATTTAAAATCTTTCTGTAACATAAAAAGAATCCCAATTACACTCACTAGTAAATTAAATCATATATTTAAAAAAATAAAAATACACAAAATATTTTTTAAATCATTGAACAGGAAATACTTTCTAACTCATGAGTATATCATTATTATGGTGTTAAATATGGAAAAGGCATGACATTTAAAATTATAAATGAGTCTCCTTATAAACATAAATGGATCACAGAAGTTAATTCTTCATGGAAGACCTAACAATTCAAATACTGAAATGTTGAAGAGTTTGTCAGAAATGCTGTATTGATATCTCATTAAAAAATTAAGTCGTGTAAGAAATCGTATTGCTGTAAGAATAAAAGAGATGTATGATCATCCTAAAAGATGTTATAAGTTTTTGACAAAATTAAAAATACAGCCATTATGTTTTTACAGCAAAGTAGAAATAACTAGATGGAGATTATACATAAAATTTCTATATCAAAATTCATGTATATTGGTAAGAAATTGATAACTTTCTCCCCAATTATAAGGAAAGGAAAATATATTTTGTTTCACCATTTCTACTCAAAGTTATCCCAGAAGTTTTAGTAGTGTAAGCAAGAAAAAAAACCATACTGTTTAGAAATAAATGCATTTTCACTCAGTCACAAATATTTAATATTTGTGTAAAAAATTCTGAATATTTATGAATTTCAAAATTTGGATTTTAACACGATCCCCACACACAGTCTATATATAAAAATATAATGTTCTATGTAGCATAAATAAATCATTAGATAATAAATTTTTAAACTCATTTTAATTCACATTTAAAAGTATAAAATATGGGCTCTTTGGAATGTTTATTTGAAAAGTATACATGCAAGAATCAACATATTTTGGAAGTGACAGTGTAACTGGGAGTTTTTTTTTTCGTTGTTAATGAATTTCTTGGTAGAATGCAATGCCTTTTAATGTGTGTGAGAAAAATGTGTTAATTGGAATATTATGCACATTATTAAAATTCTCCAGAAGTGGTATGAGTTGTTTGTTAATTATGGGAAAAATTCATTTTATTTTTAGATGGCTAACCATTTTTCTCATATTTGTTAATAATACTAATAATTTGACTTATCTCTCTTATTGTGGAGTATAACACATTTTTTGTCATAAAGTCCAAGACCATGGGTGTGTGAAATGCTCCTTGATTCTTTAGAATATTTTTGTTGATGAATTATCAATTTTAATTTTATGAATTTTATTATATTGAACAGGAACAACATAAAATAAATTGTTGATGTTTTAATACTTTTTGAGTGTTTATAAAAATTTTGCACATCAACTGGTTTTTGGTGCATAATATCTAAAAAAAAGGCCGGACATTTAGCTCAGTGGCATAAGCGCCTGCCTGGCAAACATGAGGTAGGAAAAAAAAATCTAAAAAAAACAGAAACAAATTCTTACATGAACTACAATTAAAATATCAATACTACTCTACTATATCAATACTACTACTACTACTAATCAATACTACTACTATATCAATAGTGACAACACGTGTGTTTTGCTTTCATGGTATTACCATAGGATGTGCTCCACCTTTTTCTGGTCTTCTATTTAGGCAAAAGGCTTTTATTTTATTGTGCAGTAGATAGTAAACAGGAACATAAAATATCAATAAAATAGATATTACATTGTTAGTATACATTGTACATTTAGAATGAACATCAAAATTTTCACATCTGTTTTGTATTTGCTTACAAAACCTAACAGATAGCATCAGAAATAATAACTGCATGGACTACATTGTAAATGCAAGTGAAATTCTACCACAGAAATAATCTTTGCTTTAACTATCACACCCAAGGCAGTCTTCACACATGATAACTGCAGGTTCCATGTACATTTCATTTACACTGACCGCACATTTACTTCATTTTCTTTTCCTATAAATAAGGTTGTTTTGTAGCAATGCTGCTCTTCCTTTTTTTCAGGAACTTTCCACTATATTGCCCAATGTGCATTTAGCAAGGAAATAAGAAATCAAATAAAATATCAAATGTGTGATGAGTGCTTAGGATAGACATTTTCAGATAAGCTGTTTACTTGCTTACAAAAATTAAAAGATAACATCAGTAATAAAAACTATGTGAACTACAATGAAATACCAGTGGAATTCCTCAACAAAATTAATTGCTGCAATTGTCACACCTAATCACTTTTCATACATGAAATTTGCATGTTCTATACACAAGTATCATTTATACTGATAGCACATATTTTTCCTATCCTTTCTTGTAGGAACAGTTGACATCTTTTTGTTTTTCCTGTTGTCATACTATGTCTTTGAGAGGTTATGCCTGCTTGTTCAACTGTCAGTTCACTAAATTTTTATAATATCACTTATCCATAAGTCTTTTACATTCCTGCAGTTATCATGAAAAATTCCGCTAAGTACAGCATATCTATGATTGCTTTTAGTTCAGATAGAGAAATGTCATAATAAATATATATTTAAATGTGGTTTTAATGCCTGTGGAACATTTTACTTGTATTTCAGCCCTTTTTTATTTTCAGTATCTTATAGCATTTCATCTATTTCAATTTCCAAAATTAAATGGCATTGCTGACATTAACTGTATTGTACTATACTGTATACTTGCCAAGACCTTCACTACATTTTTGGATGTACTTCTAACATTGGAATATTCAAATTGGTTATGTGACAGTTTTGCAATATTTTCACTAGTCAAAAATGCACTCATATTGCTGTTTTCTTCACCATCTAAATCAAGAATATCTGCATTCCTTGCATCTGTATCAGTCAATTCTTGCACAAATTTACTGTAACAGGAACTTTGACTCACATACCCAACATCAAAGTCATCATCACCATACACTCATACCACTCTTTTGTTTTTCAAATATATATTTTCCATATGGATCATATTCATCATTCATGCATTAGTAACTGATGATTACTGTTGACCTATTACAAAACTTGCAAAGCTAATTTTTCATGTGCCATTGTGTTGAATTGAACTACTTCTGCCAGAAAAATCAAAAGAAAATTTTAAAATTTTTCTGCATGTCAAAAGAGGTTTCCAGCAGAGTGAAAAGAAAACCCACAAATTGGGAAAAAATCTTCATGGACAGCGCCTCAGACAAAGGACTTTTGTCTAAAACTTATAAAGAATTAAAAAAAATCAGACCATTGAAATTCAAAGACCCAATCCAAAAATGGGCATCTGAAATGAATACACAGTTCTCAGATGAAGAAATGCGAATGGCAAATAAATAAATGAAAAAATGTTCATCATCATTAGTCATGAGAGAAATGCAAATTAAAACCACACTGAGATTCCATCTCACTCCAGAAAGAATGGCCAAGATAGAAAAAACTACCAACAACAAGTG